>JAECUM010015029.1:0-40027 GCA_016617855.1 Megalonaias nervosa | reverse complement strand
TGTGTGTGTGTGTGTGTGTGTGTGTGTGTGTGTGTGTGTGTGTGTGTGTAAGAGCCTAAAGTATGACTCGTGCTATCAGTGAGTTCACTGCACGGTGGGGTATGCACAAAAACGGTTGTGGCAGATACAAAGGAACACAAACGGGTATTTAATGATATCAATCCACATGATCTTGTATGTGCAATTAAGTGATATAAGTTGTCTAAATATAAGTAATAAAACAACTTTAATTTAATTGGATCCTTGAACATATTACTATATAATGAGGGGATAGGTAGTGAGTGACTATCGAAGCTCTTTTTCAGAGCTGGATTAGATAATCCCATGATTGGTGTTAAGATGGGCTATGTAGTAACTATAAAAGGTCTTTTCAGAGATAAGTTAAATGATAGCATGATTTTATAATGAGGGGTAATGCAATGAGTGACTATAAAAGGTCTTTTCAGAGCCAAGTTAGTTAATCGCAATGTAACTGCTTTACATCGTATTTGCACCGAAGTCCCTGAGAAAATTAATTAACATTTTGATTTATATTATATCTCCTTTTGAAAATATGTTTGCTGTATGAAAAGACAAGTTAAATAGCTGTATGATACATGATTTAAATGAAGTTATCACAGCCTGACGTCCCTCAGGAATCTTTGTATGAACAGTGATTTAAACGAAGCTATCACAGCCTGACGTTGAATGCATGATCAATGATATAAACGAAGTTGTCACAGCCTGACACCGAATGTATGATCAATGATTTCAACGAAGTTATCATACCCTGACGTCCCTGAGAAAATTTTTATAAAGCTCTTCAACACAAATCCCTAATCAAATATGAACATGCTTTGTAAATCTGAGATTAACTGCATATTTACTGCTAAGCATGAAGTATTCACCGAGTTCCCATGATGTACTGTTTACAATATTAGTGGTCTGAATAGATGAACTAGATTAGTAATTATAGCAACAGCTTTAAATTAAATACTTACAAGCCTAAGGTACTGTTACTGATACTATTTTATGTACTATTTAGGTATTCTCTCGAAATTTATAACATAGCACCACGTCAACTGAGATGATTACGTGTTACTATTTATCATAGGTTTCACATATTTCCCTATAAGGTAGTTCATAATTTCATTTATTTCTCTTTGGGAATTATTTTGGAGATTTACACCTGTTTAAGTTTGATAACTGTATGATAATTGTATGATAGTTGCTTAGTTTCACAAAGTTACCAAAGATAACTATTGAATGCATTACTTTTGTTGCTATGGAAATATTATAGTCTTTTTAAAAACGTCTTATAAATATTACTGGTATTAGTGCTAGCATTTTAATAAAGCATTTCTCTTTTTCTGGATATTTGTATCATTAAGTTTTCTCACAGCTTTTAATTTAAAATAACAAATATACTAATAGTTTGGTCTTCTTCTTTTCCCCCAGAAAGTATGTCTACAAAATAAAATTATGATTTTTCCATACATATTTTCTTTCTCCGCTAATTGAAATAGAAATGTACACACAACTTGTCTGATCAAAGGTAATAAGAAATTGTATTTATTGTAAAAAGAAAATTCCAATTTACAGAATATGATAATTGTATCAATGAATTAATTTTGTTCTCTCTTTGATTTATGAAAATGACAGAATGCAAACTAATTGTTCACAAATCTATCGTGTGTGACTCATTGCATTTTTCTGTCTCCAAAATTAACTCCATTTACTGTCGATGCAAATCACAAACTGCTGTTTTATACTTATATCAGTTACAGTATATTTACTAAATGTCTAGATTAATCGCTAAGCAAAGATCATCACGTTTAACAAATGTCTAAATCAGTCACTAAGTAAAGAGCATCAAGTTTAGCCAAAGTCTAAATCAGTCACTAAGGAAAGAGCATCACGTGTAGCCAATGTCTAAATCAGTCACTAAGCAAAGGGCATCACGTGAAGCCAATGTCTAAATCAATCACTAAGAAAAGAGCTTCTTTACGGAAATTAATTCATGTTGTTATTCGTTATAGTACATGTTAGTTCATTATTTCACTCAGGCACAGGTCAGCATAGCAAACTTCCACTTGCAAAAAGGAATCAATAAGGGGAGTCGTGTTGAAGTAAACACTGTATTCCTAATCTGCCGACCAATGATGCCTCTCACAGGGACTCTCGTTGCTTACAATTTACCTGTCATGCATGTACTATACAATAATTGTATAGTACATGTATGACAGGTAAATTGTAAGCAACGATACAAGCCCCTGTGTGATGCACCGGCAGATATTGGGTGTACACTGCTTGCATTAGATACGCGGTGCAGACAGACAAATACAGTATCATACCCAGGTTTATCCTCAGCATCTGTGGGCGCATCTTCATCTCTGTTACAGACGACCTCTATGGTTGCGCTGTTTTCGGAGACACCACAAGAGTTTGTATCCTTATGCATCTCTAGCGAATTTTGCTCTTCCCCTAAGGCATCTGTGAAACGTACAAACGAAAGAATACATGTCTTTATCAAGATTAAATTCATTTTGAATAATCCCATCACGATATCTATAGATTAGTAAGTGGATTTCTAGAGGTTCGCCCTGCAAGTCGCATTCAAGAGTCGAATGAATCACACTCGAACGTGTATGCATAGTTTCATTACAGATATGTCTTTTAACAGGGAGAACTTAAATATGAAACTTATTCTGTGTATTAAATCATCACAGTTGGCGAAAATAATTTACTTTAAGTAGGCCTACAAGGAAAAGGGCACATGCAGTTTGAAGTAATTCTATAACATGTATTTCAAAACAATGTCCTTTGGCGTGTGAATTTCATCTTTGCTAATGGTAATGAAACAATGAAATTTTCATCTAATTTCATGAATGTTCTGTGTTTACCGTGAGATGAAAAGCCACTAGGTTCTGTGTGCTCCAGCTCTTTTAATAGCGCATGCGCAATGGGACACATCATGGCCGTGGTTGCCATATTACTAGTCCACATAGAGAGAAACCAAGCAGAAAGCATCAAGCCGATCATCAACCTAAGGCAGGAAGTAATACAAAACAAATTATTACCCAAAGCCTGAACGATATCTACTTTATGCACATAATTTTAATAGAATGGTAAACAGAATAATGTACACTTTAATACATATTGTGTTAAAGTCAGATATAATTTGAAAACCCTCAAACTTTAGTACGAAAATTCTAAATAAAAATTGATTCCATTAGATAAGGGCCGGATTAAGATTATGCGGGGCTTTAAGCTATAATTGGCTACCGTTACTTTAATATGGAATGGAAAGCCTAAAGAAAATCCTACGAAATATGAGGACCTAAGGCTCTAACCTTTTAGCCTATGGGTTAATCCGGCCATGTACCTGATAGCAGTAAAACCTTTGACTATAACAATGCAAAAGAAGCTTGAATGAAAGCAAAAATAAGCTTCTGTTATTAGTTTTAGATGTAATGCCATTAGGAATGTGTGTAAATCTTAGTATTTCCTTCAAGGAACTAAGGACCTATGAAAAATATCTTCTTTAGGTATAGGTCTCATGAACTACTGGAGAGAAGGTCTGCTCTTGAATATATGCCAGTAATTAATGCACCGGTAACTGACAACTCAAATATACAGTCGATATTGCCAATGGCTCCTCATCACAGGAGGCAGTTAGCAACCGAATCATCCGACACATGCTTCATAGTACAGAAGAATTTACAGAGAGTCAGGTTGTTCGGAACAAGATTCTGACGTCAGTGTCTTGGTTCTGACCTTTGTATCGGATACGGAACATAATTGTCTGTTTGACACTGAATATAGAAACAGAAAAAATGCTGAATATGAAGTAGATAATAAAGCATCAGGGAAGAGAGAGGTCCAAACCATTTCTTTCAATTTTCGGACTGCTGCGCAACCATCATGTGCAATAAATGGAATACTAAGCCATTGAAAATCCGGGACAAAAATATAAAAATCCAGACCTTATTCCAATTTCCTACTAGTTTAGAAAATAGCATACTTATTTCCGTTACAACTGTAACAGAGCTGGAATGAATTGTTTGCTCTTTGTATGGGAAACGAACGCGCATGAATGTAAACAAGTTACGTGTTGACCTCTTGAGACAGATGCCCTAGATCAATTAGGTCAATTCGGCACTGTCCAGCGATTTTAGTTTCTTGACAACTTTCCAGACCTCTTCATATGCATATTCTTTTGTGAGAAACAAATCAGCTGCGTCCTCACAGCCGCATATCACTAGCCATAAAAAACACTGATGGGCTTCAGAAGATGGCAATGGTTTTTTTACGCCTGGACATTAAGTGAACATTCTTTCGCCAGTTAGTTAACGTTTTATCAAAACGTCAGTTTTATCGGCAACCATGTTGATATTGAAGAGGATGTTAACGAAAGTTATCCTGATTTTGACGACTACATTGACTTGACGAGGGGAGTGATACACTATTTCAGGACGTTCAAAAACAAAATTATCATAATCTGTAAATAGTGAGACACAGCTCTTGACAGCTAGTTTCTACCCGTATTATACAAATTCTCAGGTTATTGAGTCTATTCAGGGTACGTTTTATGATGTGTCATTTTTATGTATTTAAACATCACTTGTTTGATTGCATTATTATAGAAGGTTTTTATGCAATGATGTCTTATTTTTATTTATTTAAACATCACTTGTGTGTAAATTCTAGCTATTTTTGACGTTTCCCTACAGTCTTCATTACATGACGTCACAAGCAAGACATCTCGAAAAAATAAACACAACTATACTTAATCATTTCTATAGTAATTCATCTGGCTGATGGGAAATTAGTATTCTCATAATGTGTTAATTTATAATGGAAAATGCAACTATAAATTTACAATTTACTCAGTGCATCGCCTTTCATAATTATGCGTTAAGTGTTATTGAGGTTTGAAAAACAAACTAACATTTGACAATTTGTTGCTGTCATTTAGAACTATCCAAATAGTGTGTATCATTTACGCACATGATGGCCCACAATGGTGTATAGATCTTCAAAATTCCCAAGGGCTGGGGATTTGCCTATCTGGCCCCATGGACGACTGAAATACCGTTATAACTGTATCCTATCGTATATAACACCCACACAACTATGAAAAATGCAGACTTGGATCTGCTGAGGCATTCAATGGGAAATAGAGGATTTCAACTGGGTAACGATTTAATATTGAATTTATGAAACGAGTTGAATAATGTCCAGCTTTTGAGAGCCTTGGCGAGCAAAAGCTGGACATTATTTAACGAGTTCCATAAATTTAGTATTAAATCATTACCCATTTGAGATTCTTTTTATCACATAGTTTTATTTCAGTAGAAATTATTTAGACAGAAAGAAGAATGAATAATTTCGTTCATTCTGATAGACGCCGTACCTTTCATTTATTGTACGTAAAATAGTACCAAACAAGCTGAAATAGTAAAAGTATATTATACGTTTTTGATAACTATAAATCAAAGAATAAGCGTCCATACAAATAAACAGAACATTTTACAAAAGACAAAATATTTGTCAGCACAAAATGTCCAATGCGTGTGATGTCACATTCTTTGATACGGTGCAAAGTACCGGTTTGAGTTGGCCTACACAACAGAGTGCCAGTGTTTACGTTGAAATTCCACATAACAACTAAACATTACATTGTTGCGACATTTTTGTGACAAGAAGATTACTGGATGCAGAAATACAAATATTTACTGTAATGTATTTGTGACCGGATATTTCCAATATTTGATTTTTGGAACATTAGATTGTACAGAAGACGTAAACAAATCTTTTTTTGAGTCGCACTTGCATCACATATTTACCGCGTCAATATGCTGTGGTTGGATAAAGTTCTGTCAGTTGGGGAGACCTGTTTATGCCTACATTCTTCTGTGAACAAAGGTGAGTTTATTTGCTTCAGTAAGTTCACACTTAATACAAGCTTGTATATTGGGTGGATTCCATGTTACAGATATACCGCCACTCCATCCCCATCCCCACCCTCGCTATCATCTGAGCAATACCCGTAGTTTTACTCGTTTTATTATTGTTCTTATTTTGAGGGTTTTGCCATTTTTCATGCTATGATATGTTATACATGACATAACAAACCCCTGTGGGAATAAATTGGCAATATTGAAACAGACGAGACCATTTTTCCCCAGTTCCCTTTCGCGAGTGGAATACAAAAATAGTGACCAAAAATGTTCAATGAAAACAAAAAATTCCAGAAGGCGGGGTTAAAAAAGTTTTCCCACGATCGCAACCAATCAGTAAAGAGAATACTGCACAATAATTTCATGGGTTTATTTGGACCAATCAAAATCAAATAAAGTTATATGTTCACATGTTATAATATAAAAAATATTATACTACACACACTATAGGCAAAGTTACCGACTATGTGATAAATGAGGGTCTAAGATGCTGGTTTGATCCATGATTTGAAGCGAACACCGTATACCCTGATTTGCTGGTATATTATGCGAAGGACTATTTGATTCCAGTCTGGTCGCAGTTGGGTGGGTGTTATGCACGTGTGAATATGGTATTATAACATTATTATCATAATAATTAGTATCACCAACATCAAAGGCCGTGTTCCAACAGCAAGAAGAACTCTGAGGGCTATCCTTCTGTGGATATTCCAATGCTCAACCGCGATAGCCATTATTAATCCACCCACGAACAACATGGAGGAATCCTTCAAAAGCCAAGCAAGATCAATGATTATGAAATTGTTTTCTTATTTCATATACGCAATTTGAATAGCAAACTTTCCTGCATTAAACATGTAAAAGTGACATTATTATAGAAGGTTTTATGGACTATCAATCATATTGCAATTTGAGGACTGTGGTTTTTGTATTTAAATATGTGTAGGTTTAAATGCTGCTGAAGTACAGGTATTTACAAGAATCGTAGACTGACAATGTGCTCTCTCTCTCTCTCTCTCTCTCTCTCTCTCTCTCTCTCTCTCTCTCTCTCTGAAACATTTCTTGCATTGTTGAAGTTATTTATCACATACGAAAGGGAAAAATATTTATCCAACATGATAATTTCACAAGAGTTACACAATATTGTAAGAGTAAAATATGATGATCGAGCAGTAAAAGATAATAAAACGCATATAAAATAACACTTTAAGAAACACAAAGCATAATATTTTGATCAATTAATGATGTGGTTAAGCATTTTGTTATTTCTTACTGTGTCATCTACTGTGTCTTAATGTTCGAAAATCAAAAGTCAGTCTATGGTGAATTTCGTACATTTTATTTCCATATCTTAGTTTACTAAATCCTATCATATTTTACATATTAATCATGTAAACAACTAACTAAAGGTTACATTACTTGATGACCATTTCAAAAGAATTATCAAAGAATTTGAAAATACAGACCGTGATGTACGTTTTGGAGGTTTGTGTGCCTGTCATAAGACCCGTCATGGGGAACAGCATAACCGGAAGGAGAGCTGTCACAGCGATCGGAAAGGCCTCTGTTGCCCAGTAAACCGCCATCAGGAGTAGCGTAAAGCCACATTTCGCCTCCTGATTAAAAAGAGAAAAGTCACTATAGAATAACTTTCATCAACATATTACTGTCAAGTACAAAAGAGTATTCATGTCATGTGTAAAAAACATAAAGCTTAATTTGTTTGGATGGTGAGAATAACTGTAATCCTTGATGCAGTACAGCAAGGATATTTTTTTTTTATTATTCAATAGCGGATATCGCGCATAAGGTTTAATACTGTGCCCCTCTGTGTGTGTGTGTGTGTGTGTGTGTGTGTGTGTGTGAGAGAGAGAGAGAGAGAGAGAGAGAGAGAGAGGTCTACCCGTTGGTTGACAGGTTAACCGATCGTAACAGCATTAAGAGGTTAGTACTATGACTGGTCGGCCTGGTGTCAAGATAATGTAATTGGGTGGGACATGATGCTACATGCTATATGTCTGAGGCATGATGACCCGGTGCTAGACATCACTGAAGACGCCGTAGCGATATGACTAACAAAATTAAAGCTAAGTTAAAAATTTAAAAATCCAAGCCACACACACACACACACACACACACACACACACACACACACACACACACACACACACACACACACTGTAATGTGTCGAATTTTGAATGAGTAGAGAACCTTAAAGTTGAATTCATTGTGCATTAAAATTCTATTACAGTCAAGCCAGAAAAGTCTTTGTGAACGGTCACTTCGACTTCTTCCTTCATGTCAGTGTTAAACTTGAAAGGCCAACATCTACGGTCTATTTAGAATTGACCCGGGCATCGCCACGCTGTCCTGAGAAAATGCACATTAGAGCTACCAACCATAACCGTTTGATGTGAATCCCATGTCAAATAGTCATCTTCAAAGGGATGTTGATATGCATCGTATTTCTCAGATTTTAGGCTGACAAAATCTGACGAAAAGAGTAATTATCTTGGGGAAAAATTAGGAACCGCTGATTTCCATTGGTCAGTTAAATTACACCTTGGAAGTTATGTGAATTTAAAAGTAACGACTTTGGTCGAAATTCTTTAGTCCAAAATTTCCTAAGAGAGGATAAGGTTTGGCTCTGGGAAAAAAACTAAAGAAGAGTGCTTTCCTCATTAAAACAAGTAAAAGGGACCAGGTGGCTGTCTTGAAAGGAAAGACAGGCTATAGTGCTAGGATGCACGATTTGTGAGAAAAGAAAACAGCATTAAGGTACGCAATTTTAATTTCCATGTAATTTTCTATTTTTATTTGTCTTGTTTATGCAAATGTGTTTGATATGACTAGGATTCATACTAAGTATCGTTTATTCGATTTCATGGAAATCTGTTGATATGCTAGAGTTGTTATGCAATTTATTTCTTTAATTTTACAGTTACTAGTTCATTGATTGAACTGATGGATTGCATGCGATCCAAATTTTCAGATGTGTAAGATTTCATAGGGTTATATGAATTAATTTCCTTTGTCTGTTATAACGATACTGATTATCGTGAGTTAATGATAATTGCATATTTATATATGATTTTGAAATGCTTAAAGAAACTTGTAGGCTAGGGATTACTGTGAGCTAGAATTTAGTGAATCTTATGCAATAGTAATCGAGCATGTAACTTATTGAGTGGAACTGACTGGTTAGATGTAAGGAGTCATATAGTAGCGTATGCAGGAATATACGGCAATGTTTGTATACACCGCCCACGTGGTAATTTATGGTCAATCGCTGCTGTGAAGCGAGAGCGAGGATCTATCTAATTAGGTCAGACTTGGATGTATATTACATGGCTCATTTGTAATAACCGTTAACCGTTAAGGTCACCTTATGTCAGAATTTATGCAGTGTGTATGCTATTTAAGCTTCTGAGTAAAGAAAGCGAGAGAATTTTAAATACGGATAGGTGGTGATACATATAGAGATTTAGTGGTAATCTTGTCATTTAAGGAAACAGCTCTCCCAGGAACAGACGGGGACAGTCCGAAAGACGGAGGTCCGGAAAGAAAAGAAGAGTTCGGAATAGAAAGATCAGAGGAAGAACAAGTATACACTTGGAGGTGGGAGACGTGGGATACACGGCGTCAAGAGAGGAAGCGACGCTAGGTGATGCAAATCAGGCGTGGACATTTCGCTCTTTTCACCACTCGTTAACATGATGAACGAATCCGTAATTGAACACTGCTATTAAATTCCATTAATGTAAATCTGTTGAAATGAAGTTGCCAATTTTAGTTTATGTATTAATTAATTAAAATTTATCTCATTTTTCTTGTTTATGGGGGCTTGTATTGTATTATTTCTTCTCAATAGTCTTACTCACTTCTCTGTTGACGTTCTATTTATCCACTCACACCGGGCAATAATATCGAGGGAGGTCATCCTCTAGATAACGATCGCCCAAATCTAATTAACCACCCCTCTTCCTAGGAGGGGAACGTTACACACACACACACACACACACACACACACACACACGCGCGCGCGCGCGTCTAAGGTCTTAAACTGTAACAAGTCAAGGTAAAATCAAACAAGCATTGAAATTTCCCAAATATAAATTTATTTACCAAAACTGTAAAATCAAACCAGGTGTAAAAATTAAAAATAACTTTCAGGATATGAATTCCTAGAGTGTTATCCTAAACTGTACAATAATTTCAAATAAACAAAATCTGTATCACTAATAGATTGGTTTCACGCTTGTTGACAGGAACTACTTTCAAATAAAGCATGGCATGCTTAACCAAAATAGTTGCTGACTTGGCCTTGGCAATCAGCCTTGATTCATGAATAAAATTCTCACAACATATTGTATATGTACACTACACATGCGACGTGACCTCGGCTTTAAATTGCATTCTAATGTGTTAGAATTACCAATCATAATACTAATGTCATTAAACCAAATGACTTAAATAAAAACTATATATACATGGCATGTATGTTGGCTTATATATTTATTTGGTGTTCGACGGTACGTAATCTACAAGGTATTGGCGCCCGAACATATGGGCGGAAGGCTCTTCACCTCAAACATATTTGGGCCTACATCCGTAAAAGTGAATTGCTGAACACTACATATTTGCCACGCCCCCTCCTCTATGAAACATTTCTGCGGGCGCCCATGCTGCAAGCCTACATAGTGCCGAAGCAAAGTGTGTAAAGTGTCTATTACATCAATGCGCCACAGCTGCCGACCCGGCATATCTGGACAGGATGAAATCATGGAATAATCCACCTAAACACGTTATTGATGAATATTTTCTCTATATTCTCTTATTCTTTGTGATCCTCGTTACAAGCCACATAGTTCGTAAGGTTACATAGCCGGTGGCTTGCGAAGATGCAGGGTAAGATTCATTACCAATATTACAAAATATTCAATATCTTGAAGACAATTAATCTTCAAAATCTCCTGCCATCTATATTTTGAACAGTAATTAGTATGCCAAATAGGAATTAAGCGATGCAGCTGAAAATTCAAATTCGCATTCTTCCGGTACGGATTTAATTCAAATTCGCTACCAGCAGACCATTTTGCTAATTAATCTGCATATTTCATTTCCATTGAACTGCATCTGCATGCATGTGTAATTTCGTTTCTTATAATGTTTTCTTTGTATATTGTAGACGATGATACCTTGCTCATGTTACTATCAGCCATTCAATTTAATTAATTGACAACATGCATCCACACGGTCCGTTTAGGCTATTCTAATTAACATAGACACTTTTTTCATCACCATTGAAAGTAAGTATTTCATTAATTATGTAAATTAGAACACCACATCATCTGAGACCAAAAACAAAATATGAATAATTACGCAATCCAAACGAACAAGTCAAATCAATTAACACTAAACTCAAATTTCTTGACAATTCTTCACCGGAAAATGACAAAATAACATCAAATTTGAAAATAATATTTCTGCACTTGATGGTAACTTGAAAATAATACAAAACTTTTTTGTTATCAAATTGTCACTATATTGCAGAATGTGGTAAGGATATTATGCAGAGAAAATGGTTGTCTGAATTTTCGACATGTTTCATTTTTTTGTGTCGAAATGGAACATCTGACTGTTACCGCTACTTTTGTGGAAGTACAAATGCAATGCGCAATCAGGAAAGGCTGAATCTGTTATGTTCCGTTGGTTACAAGTTCTTTGTTGGACGTTGCCTGGATTGTTATATGAACGGTATGCTGGCTTTCATTACTCCCTCTTAGAATTTTCTTTAAAAAATTACTCTTGTACTAAGATTTGAAACTGTTGGAAAAGTCTTTTGGCATAAATGTTGAGCGTCCGGTATTATAGGATTCTCTGGTTTAATTTGCTCAGAGCTTCAAAGGGAGGACATGAATATATTTTCTGGTTGGGGATGGGGTAGTCGGCAAGCTAAAAAACTAGAAAGAGCAGAATAGGCAGTAACTAGAAAATGGTGACTAAGGACAATGAGCTGTTTCCAACACCCGCAAAAACATACTTTCTGCTGTCACATATGTTACAGATGGGGTCAAGAAAATATCGCCCCTCCATTGATGTTGTTACGTATATTTCATTTGTATTATTTGTTGGTTTTTCGTAATGATTATATGTTATGCACATTTGTATTTTGTACCTGACATTGTCCAAAATCAAATTCACTGTGTATATGACATTGATTTTGTAAACAACATAATACATAGCTAATATGTCTCTGTGAGTATAGATTGAAAATGAGGATCATTATCAATGGAGGTAAACCTGTTTATCTTAATTGGAATTTCCCCATGGAAATTTCCGGTGTACCTGTTGTTTGTCATGTTCTTTGTTATAATTTTATAATAAACCTAATTTTGTTGACAACTTAAAACATTCTAGAAATGAACTTGTGACCCTCATCCTGGTTCTATTTTTGCGTCTTAGCTTTTTATATAATGTTGTTTACTTAAGAAATTACTGATTCTTGCCTTAATATAATTAAAGCAGAATCAGTCTTATTGTTGTATTCAGGTTTTCATTTGGGTGGGATTATTGATTTATATTAATAATCACTGGAAATACAAAGTGCTGAGTACTGCTTATCAACAATATTCTTGGACTAAAACATTAATTTGGAATTATAGTGAATTCAAACAAGAATATTTTTGGATTATATTACTGAGATACATTAAAAATTCTTAACACATCGCCACAATACAGGCTACTTGCACATTGGCACATGAACACATTCAACAGTGGAATAAACTTGGGATACCATTGGAATTCAATTGGACCTTTATACATTTGGACTTGTGATAGAACGTTTATGATAATTTGGAATTTAATTCTAGTTACTGTAAGTTCAATTTTAAATTTTCACTTTGTATTCAAGGGAAATAAATTATTTGTTGAATTTTACAAAACATGTTGGTTTTCGCTCTATTCTGTTACTTAGACCATAGAGTCGTAACAATAAAAATAGTCATTCTAAACGTTAATAGTCATTATTAGTGATGGTAACTCGGACGATGGCGACAGTAACATAAACCATCATGCTGAGACTAAACACTACCTATTATCTTTGGTGGTTGGTAAAAGTGACCGGAAAAGGTCCGAGGGTATTCACAATTATATGACGGTTTATTCCTCTAGCTAGGTGTAAAGGGATCGCTCATAGTTGTGTACGTTCGTTGCGTATAATTTGCCTTTCTTTGTTCCTTTGAACAGATAACGACTGAAAGTCATTTGTTTCTTATGTAGTCTTTTACACAGTGATCCCCATCATATCTAAATCCGAAGGAAGGTGGAGTTTACATTTGGAATGGGGTGGGGGCTGGGGTGCGGATCAACGTTACGCATCTGTTCCCCACCTCAAAACCCAATCACCTACAAAAACCCCACCCTGAAAGTCAGTTGGCTTTGTATAGCTGGGAGCAAAATTATTTTATTTTATTTTATTCATTTATTTATTATTTTATTGTGGGTTGGGGTGTGAGGAAGGTGGAATTGACTTCGATTGCACTTCCATATTTATCCGGGGATAGTCATAAAGTCAATTCATCTTATTAGCATATGGGTTTCTTTCAAAATCAAAATCTGATACTTGTATCCCCATGCCTTTTGCATAGATATGAGATTTTAGAAAGGAGATGCACACTCGTATACTTTATAAGACTGGTTTCAACAGGATAGGATTGATAGACATCTAACGTTTTTAAGCACCTATAGATTGGTATAAAAAGTAATTTTTAGTGTACCAGTCAATATACGGGTTTTAAAGTAGTTATGCAGAATATTTAATTTTAATGTCCACTACAGCAACTACCTAATCTGGACAAAAATGGCGGCAAGTATAATTTTAACCAAACCTAAGTAAACTCGAAGTGACAGTACTCATATGGATTGCAGTGTAGTGTTATGTTATATTAGTGTGTCTGTCAAGTACTTTACAGAACGGGTCCAACATAACATCCGGTTTACTCGAAACTTTTCTAGTCTTGTTTTCAAATTCTAAACTCAATAACTTTCCATCAGTTCGAAGGAAAGTTCAGAAAAGTAGAGAGATAAATGCTTTTACCGCTAATCACGACTCCAAAACTATAAACCAGTAAAGTTTCTAATTACATCGGTTGTTGAAGTGAGAAGATCTATAATTATACATGCCGACTAAATGGCCTTTTGAAGTGAGATATTATCAAAAGGTTTGATTGGTTAATTACATGTATTACATCGATGAAAAATGTATGAATAAGTATGTACCATCCAAGCTTGCCTTTATTGGATATGCTCAGTATTTTGTGACTATTAAGAAATTGCCTATAAAACCTCAAGCTACGGAGTCAGTTAATTTCAAAGCATTCCTACATAAACAATCACACTGAAACTGACATGTATTTACTATATATATATATATATATATATATATATATATATATATATATATATATATATATATATATATATATATATATATATATATATATACTCATGCATAAAATGAAAATGGCATCAACTTACCGGTGTTCCGATAATTAACAAAGGCAGCAACAGTAATGGAGTTATAACAATGATCAGAATATTCCTCAGTACCCAAATCCTTGTTCTCAAGTTCATTTTCTTTCAATACTGCAACCTGGTAGATTCGATTTGCAGGAAATTCAACCTGAGCTTAATTACCGGAGGCGTATCTAGATGGTGACCATTGTAACTGAAGTAGAACTCAACATTAATTAAGTGTGGCACGGAACGATTCTAGAGCTGAAGAGGTTAGTATGTGAAGAAACCTGAGTAGTCCTGCTATGAGTATATCATTAACAGTATACGGTACCGCTTATATTTATAAACTAGTCAAATTCGTGAAACATCTGGGCATGTGTTTGCATTTAGCCTCCTTGTACTGATACAATAAGACCTGGAATGGCTGTATGAGAGGCTTTGTGCATTCGCATTCCTGTTGAAAAACTAGAAGATAACATCCCACTGGAAGTCAAGATGAGGGGTTTATTGAAATGGATTCCTTCGTAGAAGCTAGAAGCGTACAGAAGCCTGAAGCGTACAGGAGGCCGCAAACTTGGCATATCGTCTTACACCTTGCCAAATGGTTTAAATGTTTTTCGGATGAATTCTTTGGACTTTAGCTATTTTCGTTACAAATTGTTTTCTCTGTATAATTATAGGTGCTTGATTGGAGAAATACCAAATGTAATGTTAAATATCGTGTTTACCATCTGAATCGTTTGTATATTTAGTGTGAGAATTGTTTTCTACTGTTTAAATATAATTCGGTGGAAACTACTCTCTTTACCCTAAGTGTTACTTCCTATGATTATTCTCTCTGTCTTTACGTACATACTTACCAGTTTATTTGTATGTTTGACTGTATATCTATCTGTACGTAACGTACATATAACCCGTCTGTCTATCTATATGTTTGCTTGTATATCTGTCTGTACGTACATGCATACCTGTCTGTCTGTATGTTTACTGAATATCTGTCTGTACGAGGCAGCATACATAGTGAACCGTCACTGGATAATTTATTTTTTTTTGAAACATATTTACACAATTTTCTTTAACATTATTTAATTTTGGAATATATATATATATATATATATATATATATATATATATATATATATATATATATATATATATATATATATATATATATATAATGAAAAAAAAACTCAGTAATCCAAATTTCAATACGACACACTATTATAAGGATTTAAAACGAAAATATTTTGACCACTTAAAGCGCTGTGTTGAAATCCTATTCTATTTATTATTCTTCTGTTCATCTTATGGCTCAGTCTACAAAAAGATTTATGACTGTCTATGTCAGGATGACACTTATGACTGTCTATGTCAGGATGAGACTTATGATTGTCTATGTTAGGATGAGATTTATGATTGTCTATTACAATGAGCAAAATTATGCTTTTTGATGTTGATCTCAGACTTACATAATAACATTTAATCACAATATTTATAAATTTAATCATTTAATTTTAGAACAGTTTTATATTTATAATTTTTGTCTTGAGTAATTACCAAGATAACAAATTATTTGGTCACTTGTCGAATTCAACTAAGGGATACTGACCAACAACAAAGAGTTGACATGTCAAGAAGAATTATTTGAAATAATGGGCAGAATACACTGATTTTCTTATTTGGTCGATATGATATTGATGTAAGGCCACTTTCACATGGTGAGTGCGACATGATATAGTGTTCGTTGTGTAATAACACTAAAATACATGTATATATTAGATATTAATGTACGTCCTCTATCAACTTATAAAAAAAAAATTGCTGTCGTGGATGCTCTTAGATGCCTTCAGACCTTGAGAGAGAAAATAGCAGAGTAATCACCTGTTCATTGACGGATCAAACATTTGATTGAGGGAGAGGCGGGGGAACCAAGTGTATTGGAGCAGACTAGGTCTTAAGTAAGGCTCCAGGCAAATGTTCATTTTGTGGCCCAGGACCCGCACCTCCTCAAATTTGTGATGAAGAGGGTAATCACAGGGATTTTCCACAATGTTTTTGGCATCTAGTCAGACTGGAAAAAAATGGAAATAATTAATTATGTTATTAAAATTCTCCGTTTCTCCAGTATCCTAGAGGGCACATACCCTGTATGTATTGATACAATTCACAATTCCTGTTTGCCATGCACTGTAAGTTCAATGAATATTCAGCTTTGCGCTCGCAAATGAGTTGGGAAAAAAAAATGATTATTTTCATTACGTGCGAGCAGGTGTAGCACCCGTTGTCCTTATGAGGTTCGGTTGTGTTAATGGTTGTTTAATTTATGTGTTACTCTGACAATTATAACTGCTACGGGTTTATTAGGTAAGATCCTCTTGAGAGTTTCGCATTCCACAGTGTTTGATGAATGATGCCTCATACTGTAAGAGTGTAGGGCAATCTGGATAGTATTCAAAAATGAAAGGGATAGCATGTTCCCTTTCTTTATATTTCAAAAGGTCAGTGCGATTTTCTTCTTCAGCCCTGCTGAAAGTTGTCTAGCTTTCTTTGAGGCGTCTCGTCGTCAGGGTACACCCTTTTTTTATGTCACTATATAGTTGTAACATATATTTCTTTGACTACGTTGTTGTTGTATTGTTTAACGCCATTTTTCAGCACTAGAGAGGCCATACATGGCGGCCAGTATAACTGGTGGAGGAAGAACCCTGGAATTCCCAGGGAAGAACTATCAACCCACGAGAAACTACTGACAAGCTTTCTCAGGTACCTACGTTAGCCGATACTGAGACTCGAACTCACGTAGACAGAGGTGAGATGGTAGTGATCCGGAACAGTGAGCGCTTTAAACCACTCGGCCACTCGGGGCCCCCTCTTTGACTATGAAGATGACCTGATTTGATTGTCGGGCTATTGAAACAATTTGTCGTTATTTTGCTTGCGAAAATTAAATGATACATAATGTATCACGTTTCCAATTTGATGGCAGCAACGGCTGATTAGGTGTGCTAGGTTTTCCTGAAACTCTATGCTGATGAGAGATATACAACTTTATGGGCGTGTAGTCATCTCGAGGAATACTTCTCATTACAAGAAAATTTTCATCACGTTGACCCGCTTTTCACGAACAAATGACTAGGTTAGGTTTTTTTGTTGTAATTTTGCCATTTCTTTGGTAATGTTGCATTTACGATCATGAATTTCGATAGGTGTATTAACCTCGCAGTGGTACTACTCATCGTGTGAGAAATTTAGAACTTGAAATAGCAACAAATGGTTAATGGTTAATTATAAGATCGTAAATTGCTCCGTTTAAAAAAGCTGGTATCTAAAGAAATTAATACAGTTTACATATTCACACATTCACGCGCGCGCGCGTTCGTGACTAACCTTTAAAATATAGGTAATCCCTGCGCAAACGATTTAAGTATCTAAACCAGAATCAACATTTTTGCGTGCGTGTGTGTCTGTGTGTACTATAATCTTGCACTGTGATATAAAAATGTGGATATAAAGGATTTTTCACTGATAAAAAAGGAAGCATATCTTTATGCCAGTAACCTATATTTGGGTCTGAAGCTGTTTATAGTTATGAGATTGAAAGGGGAAACCTGTTATGAAAGATCCATGAGGCCTTAAATGTAGTTGAGGATTATCAGAGTAAAACCTGTTGTGGCAGATCCGTGAGACCTAAATGAAGCAGTGGCTTTGAGGAGTGAAACCTTTGATGAAAGATCCATGATACCTGAATGTTGTAGTAGCTTATAGGAGTGAAACCTGTTGTGGAAGATCCTTGAGACCTCAGTGTAGCAGTGGTTTAGAGGAGTTCCAATTGTACAATTAATGATCATTATAAGCTGATACAGCGGAAAATCTCGAGTCTGCGGCTTCTAATAAAATACCCTACTCGTACAATTAATGGTCATTACAAGCTGGTACAGTGGGAAAATCCCCAGCCTGCGGCTTCTAATAATATACCCAGCTGGTACAATTAATGGTCTTTACAAGCCGATACACACTCGTAGAGATTTCCCCAAATGTTTGCTTTTAAAAATTAGCTAGAAAATGACCCGATTAAGGTCGGCTAAGCAGGACTCCAGTCTACTCCCCAGCACAAAAGGATGCAAAAATACAACTTGATATTAAACTGTGTCAGTTAGAACTACATACATTACAAAACTTATATTCTCAGAGATCTTTACATTACAAAGGAAATAGACAATAAAATAATTTATGTATACAAATGTACTTCAGATGAAGATATTTTGAACGAAACACTAGATGGAAAACATTGCAAAATCTGTTTCAAGGCATTTGAAAAGAAGATAATCCATTAAGAGAAAGGGATATGATTCTTTACAAGAATGGCAATTGAACGTACCCTTGCCATTCCGTCTTCTTCTTGAAGATGGAGCTGTCAACGCTGATAGTATCAGAAAATCAGACAATCAGACCACTTTCACTGCCAGCAAGATTAGACGCCTTCAAACAATTAATGATATATTGAACACCTACAATAAGAAGCATGTTGGTATTACCCAGGAAATAAATACATCAATTCTGACAGTCAATCATTATAATGTAGCATGTGTACTTGGCATAACACAGGACTGCGGCATCACTCGTGGTATTCATGCAGCTGAAAGGTGGCTAAAGCATCTGGCTGAACCAGAGAAATGTTACTTTGAATGTTTTATATGAAAACATCCCTTGCTATCAAATCAGTGACAAGTGTTGCTTCTGATCTGCATCTGGTCAGCTTACGCGAATGCCACTTGATTTTGTTCCTTGACAACCTTGTCACACTGCAGTAAAGAGCAGATCCTGATCGTGGCTCAAGCCATACAACACAGATATGCACACTACCGATTACAGTGAAAGGGCTTCCAAAAGACAACGAGGTCACTTTAGATTGGCATCTTGAAGAATGCGAAGGTGATCTAAAATATGGTTGTAAAGATTGGATATTACTGAAGAAAAAATGATATGGCGAGATGCAGATTCAATCTATCTGAGGAAGAAACAGCCATACAGACTTTGCTCATCCAACATATATTTTGGGATTTATGCACTATCATTACATCTTCCTCTATATTGCAAGATCTGTTTAATGATGCAGCAGAATGGTCTACCATTGCCATCAAAGGCAATGAGATCTCCTCACTGGAGAACTCATTCCAAGATCTAAGCATTACGGAAGATCCCACATACTCAGCCACCAAAAGAGTAGATCAGTCATGCAGTGATGAATAGCACGCTGAATTGGATGACTTAGAAAAGTAATTTGACCATTCACATGAACTCTCAGATATTTTTGCTCATAATGTAGCTCAGCTGTCCACAATCGAAGAGGTTTCTTCGCTGCCACAAAGAGTGTCTTTGTTCTCTACAAACACCACTGCATTCCTATAACAAACACTAGCAGTTCCTCTCTAGCAAGTAGACCCTGTAACATCATACCACATACGTCAACCATGCAACCTGAAGAAGACTGGACAGTTCATTTAGATTGTTCTCTATCAAGACAATCATCTATTTCAACAATTTCTTGCCCAAACCGTTCAGATGATCATGAAATAACTACTGAAGTCAGCACAACATGTGACCAAGATCAAAGTCTCTCTGAGGTAACAGAAGATTGCACTTTAGCAGAAAAAGGTAACGAACCGTCAAAGTCAATAAAACCCCTGCCATTTAAGAAATATCAACCACATGCCTTCTCTACAAACACCCAACTCCAGCAATTGGAAAAGATGACGATAAATGGAAACTAAAAGAATCCTTGATGACTTTCTTGTAAAAAGTTGACAGACTATTCAAGAACAAAGTGAAAAAGACCGTATTTTATTTGCTTCAGATCAGAAAATTGCATCAAATTTGTTCATTCTCAAGGAAGAAAATGTGAAGTACAGAAAATTCTTTCCAGAATTTCCTGTTCTACACCTCAGGAAATCCAAGACTACCAACTTGTTTAGTGCTTATAAGGCATGTGGCATATTCCATCTCCTGAAATTTCTTCAGGATGATGAGGATGAAACAGAGAGGACTAAATTAGTTACCATAACACATATTGAAACATGAATAAGAAATATTCTAAGGCTATC
Source organism: Megalonaias nervosa (assembly GCA_016617855.1). Taxonomy (NCBI): domain Eukaryota; kingdom Metazoa; phylum Mollusca; class Bivalvia; order Unionida; family Unionidae; genus Megalonaias; species Megalonaias nervosa. The sequence continues at coordinate 19,466 of JAECUM010015029.1, read as the reverse complement.
TTTAACTCTCCATTTAGCAATCTTCGTAAGATTCGTTGAGTGTCTTGAGCCACCTACAGCAAAATATCTGATAGAACACATGGCATGATGTCCTCGGATGATCTTGAAGGCAAATGGGGTGGAAAATATCTTGAATTCATTGATGCAGCTTGCGGTAGCAGTGGAACCTTCCTGCTTCATGTAGAATTAATGAGGCATTGTGATGAAATTGTTGGACTGTCGATAGCTGAGAGAATTGGTGGAACCCATGGATATAATCTGCTACTTTCCACAGTCAAAGCATCCTTGCCATTTGCGTTTGTAAATGGTGCTGCGTCATATGGTAAATTTTCTATCCATCGTATATGTGAACATTTTAATGCTGGATATTTTCAAAAGCAACTCAAAGCCTCACTTTTTGCAACACCAGCAGCTCAAAGCCTCACATTTTGCAACACCACATCGTGGAAGTGATACTAACTTCAGTCTGGATTCTCAGCGTGAAATGGATCATCGTGATGCCCTGAAAGCATTCAGACCATCGGCAGCTTTAGAAGCTATTGTTCCAAGAATGTCGGTGATAGACATATTATTAAGTGCAGAGGAATCGGTTTCAAAAAGTAACACCAAAAACTAATGAGATGTCAAAGAGGAAGATGAGTTATATAAGCATGAGCAGTTTCTTGGAAATTATGTGACGGAGAGAGATCTACAACATGTAATACCAACTATAAGAATGATTCTACGTCGAGGAGTCCTACCGACACATGAAGATCAGGTACCACAGAACATATATGAATTCAATTCCACACCTTTGTCTGAGTATGTCTTGGACAGAAAAACGTTGCAAATTGGAAATTATCTCATCAAAACATACTTGGATCAACAGAGCTTGTTTTCTCTTACTGGGCATGACATGCCAAGCCTTGACAATATTGAAGCACCCATGGTTCAAAAACAACGTATGAAAGCTGGAAAGAGTGTTACCATCACACGTGTAAAATCTAAACCTCGGAAGACTGATGTAACTGCAAAACAAGAAAAAAGAAAGAAAATGCTACTGAAACTTGAAAAATTCAACGAGCGTGCCACATCAGAAATGAATGCTTGTCAAGCTGTTGCTACACCTGTGTGCACTAAGGGAAACGTTTCAAAGTCCAAAGGTGTACGGGCTGCTTTGGTTTCACTTTTGGCTGAGTTTAATACGGATGAAAATAATGAAATTTCACCTAAGTGTAATTATCAAAAGAATGACGCAAACTTAATTCTACTTGAAGAGAAGAAAGCCTCTGTTCGTATCTCCCAAAGGACAGCCACTATCCTAGAAGAGTTTGCGGGGGATCAAATTTAACGCATTTGGCAGATCTGGGCTTCAATATCTGCAGTACGTAGAAAACGGAGTTTTGAGGTGGTTGCTGAAAGAATTCCCGTTTGCATCACATGTTGTTATATGTGAAGAGAAGTATTCTTTCAACCCAGATGACCTAAAATCCATGACCAGGGCGAAAAGAACTAAAGAAAATAAAACTGACATCTACCACATAAAAGATGACTGTGAGATTATCAGTACAGAAAATATCTGCAAACCTGCAGTCACTAAAACCATGAAGGGGAAAAAAATGATCAGCAGTTCTATGACTGGTCATGTTCTAGATATAGATAATGAATATTATCTCAGTCCATGCACATGTGATACTCCTGAGCATCACAAGGAGATATCATGTAAACAGTCTGCTATCTCAGTACGGTCCCATTTTGCATCAGACAAAGGATATGTATGTTCTGAGGAGTTGGACATCAAGCAAAAGAAAGGTTAGACAGAGCTAGCTCAGGCAGATTGGCTTTGTTATATTGCAACCGGACTTAAAGAAGGAGAAGATGTTGTCTGCCATGTATCGTCAGGGGACATTGATAATATTCGGTATTTTGGGTAGTCGGTTTAATTTCCATTATTGCCTATCTATTCAAAATTTATGTTGCTTTATTTTCACCAACTTAAATTCAGTTAAATCACACAATGCCGATCATGAAACTCAGATTAAAAATTTGAGACACGTTCGCATACAAAGTTTAAGATCCATTCGAATTTGTTGAAGGTATTCTGTTCAAATGCTTACTTCATTATAAAACTCTAAATAGTGACCACTGACCTTAGACCGTTTATTAAATATGCGCGAGATATTTATGAAACATTCCAAGAAGCTACGTTTAATCATTCCTATTCGAATTACTGCGGTCGCAATTCTAATTCAAACTTGTTTAAATCGTGATCTTTGGTACTGAACTCAAGGTCACACAATGCTGATAGTCAAACATATTTAAAATGTCATTGAAAATGCATCAACACTACCCATACACGGATCCGTATTTATTGCATTGGCAAGTTATCTGTTATGCAATATCTCATTTTCTTACCTGTGACACTGAAGTCAATGCCACGGAGGGTTTATTATCCAACTTGATCAAGCTATTATCGAGGTTTTACCGTAATATTTGATCAAAGTCATCTGATATTTCTTTTAAGTTTATGTGTTCACAAGGATGAGCAAACCGCCAGACAACAGACAGATGACCGACCCCAGATGCCAGATAACAAGACCGACGGATCGAATTACCAGGAGAGCTAATAATGTCCGTTTGCTTTTTGAAATTATGTTTCATTACCATTTGTGACTGCTTTCGGTCCATTATACCCAATCTAATATTAAATGTTATATGCTATTTTTCTTTAACAATCTACTTGGAATCGAATATTGATTGTAACATTCAATTCATAGTCTGGTCTACTGTACTTAGCAGGCAACTGGCCAAAAGTACAACTCATATAAAATCTCATTCAAACTAATAAAAATGGTGCTTACTTAGCAAAATTAAAATTTGGATTATCCAATTTGAAATTAATTCTGTAATATTAGAGATTATTGGTTAATTACCTTACACCTACCTTTCTAAAACAGGTTCTCTTTGAGGGGCTGATTTTCTCCAGAAAATGTCTTTTGTACACAAAGATGCTTGTACTCCGGTTAAAGGCGGTATTTGCCAGTTAGTGCCAGTTTATTTTGTTCTAATGCCGCTTTACTACCGTTTGAATACTTTTAACAAATTCTACAGGATCAAGTCTTTTCTTTGCTTGATTTTCTGTAAAAAGGCCACACTTTCAGACGGAATTCGTGCATTCATTGGCATTTTGGGCATATGTTTTAAGGGGAAATCCTAAGACAAATGAAGTGTGTATCTCAGCTTCTATGCATTGTTTCAATATACCAGGTTATATTGCTTAAAACATTTGACATAATCTGCACTACTTGAATGTCCGTTTTTCCTACACTGTTGTCAATGATTCCAGCTTAGTTTCAAGTTCAGCTGCAGTCATTCTATCAGTAAGTCCTCTCATTTTTAGCTCTACTGGCCATAGACCAGAAGAGCTTGTGAGATGATCTGTTGTCCGCCAGTCGTCTGTGTTCCGATGTCCGTCCTTTCGTTAGCAAACGTTTGTTACCCTCTTAAACTACTTGGAGAATTGCCTTAAAACGTTGCACACACATTCATCCCCTGGTCTAGTTGTTCGTAAATGAAATGGTGCTGTTAGCACACCCAATATGGCCGCCACGGCATCCATCTTGAAGACGTCTTATGATGTCCAGTTGGTCTTAAATGAAAATGGTACCAATCTGACACTCAATAAGGCTGCCGCAGCAGCCAACTTGAAAATCATGTGATCGCTAACTCCTTCTGAATGGATGATTAGATCAACAGGAAGTTGTCACTAAAAGACTTGATGATGTCTAGTTGGTCCTAAAAGATAAATGTGCCAGTCTGACATCCAATATGGCCACCACATAATCCATGTTAAAAAAACTTGTTATTACTACTCCTGAATTTAAAGTCATATCTTAAAAATATTCTTAACTCTACTCCTCCCAAAGGTGTAGTTATTTCAACATTGGGTTTTCACGAATGGCCTTCTTGTGATACCAGGCTGGTCCTAAATAAAAATGGTGCCAGTCGTAGATCCAATATGGTATAACGGTACCAATTGTACAACCCCAGGTGGGCGGAGCTTAAGGTGTAGGGAACATTGCATTCAGAAATAAACCACAAAACTAGCTGTGATTGGTGCATTATGTAAGAGTTGTACTTTCTGTTAGGCTTAAAAAAAATGTTGAGCCTCTTGGCAACATGTGAGATTATGTTAATTCATAACTATATCACATTTTGTATTTTTTATGATTTTTTTAAAATGTGGTACACATGACTGAAAATGTGTCTGGTGTAACTAGATAACTCTTACCCCTGTCTAGTTCCAGCAGAGTTATCTCTCTTAAATGCAATGGAGTACCTGGTTCTGTCCTTGTCAAATTGACAATCTAACATTGTTCTCTGTGACAGTGGGTGACATGCATGCTGAGGTAGGATAGAAAGTATATTTATTTCACAAAACATTAGCATTGAGGTCTATGGAAAAACAATTGGTACCGTGATACCATATGCCTGCCACAACGACTGCCTTGCAAATCTTTCTCTCACTACTCTTCCTGAATGAATAATCATTATGTATGGGGTTTTCACCAAAACACTTCTAAAGCTGTCTACTTTGTAAATGAAAATGGAGCCGAGCTGATACCAAATACGTGCACAACAGCAACTAATTTGAAAAGTTTGCTATCGCTGAAGAATATCAGAGATGGCTTCACACTAGACAGTTAAAAGAAGAAATGGTCTTATCTTGACTTGCTGGAAAATCCTTAAGACCAGTAGAGCGTCAGTCCGTTCGATGGATTCTTGTTATATTTCCTCTTGTATTTCCCCCCAGAATTTATATGTTGTTTCGAGGTAGAATTTGAAATGCCTGGTTTCCGCAGTTTTCTTTCAAGCTTATCTACCATGTATATATCACCTCGATGTTTCACCCATGGAAGACACACCTGAAGAGCATTTGACAAATTTACATAACTGTCAGTTCCAAAAACCTTTAGTTGTGTTAGACTTGGGAATTTCTGCACAATTGGTGCAGACAAAGTAGCTATCAAAAGATTTTCTCTAATGGAGCAGCAGTAGGCCAATCATGAATGGAATATATGCTCTGGTAATGAGCTATATTAAATAGCGATATGTGGTAGAACTGACATAGAAATGACCTATTTTGAAGGTTGTCTCGACACCCAGTACTGAAGGACAGTTAAAACTGTACAGATTTCTCCAATTGTCTACTTGTTGCCGTAAAAGATGTAAATTCTGGTGAAGGATAATCGCTTGCACAAACCCGTCGATTTGATAGATGCCACCAGTGGATTTTCTTCCACTGAGGTTATATCTATTTAAATTCTTTTTTTTTTTTTTTACCTTGCATGCTGTCTCGAGGAATGACAGGTCCTTCTCACATTGTATATTCATCCTTGCTCCTCAAGAATGCCGTGAAATATGTCCAGTAATGTCACCAAAATTGTTTTTAAATATTGAAACGGCGGAAAAAAACTTGTTCGTTTAAGGCGTTAGGTACGCTTGTAACCTTACGTCCGTCTACACCAAAACGAAACATGCTGATTACATTTTGTATGATAATTCGCAAGGATGAATAGATTATAAGAATGGTTTTTTTTTTTTGTTTTTTTTTTTCTTGGATGAAGCCAGGGAAGTAAGGAGTGGGAAAAGAAGGCGAGGTTTTATCGTCTCATTGTCGTCCGTGATAACAAATTATGAATTTTGCATACGGACCTAAGGATTATGACGCTAGATATCACCCATGTTTTGGATCACAGTGGCACGTTTGCTGAATAAGGTGATCTATGGGATGCCAGTTTTAAATGTTGACTAATTACATTGTTGTGTAAGTTTTCCCTGATTTCTTCAGAGCATAACAAATGTTTCTCAACAATTTCATCATATATACTCCATAGTTTTCTGAGCAATTACCAAAGTAAAAACAAAAGTCAGATTAGTAAGTCACTCATCAAATTCACCTCGGGAATAACGAATTCAAGAATTGAAAAGTGAAGCAGAATCATTGGAAAAGTTAGGACAAAATATCCACATTTTGTCATTTTGGTCAGTATTATAGTAAGGCAATCTATTGACATGTCTCTGAGACAGGGTAATTGTGATGTGATGTAGTGTTCGCTGTCTAATGGCACTAAAAGACACACATATTTGATATGGATGGATGCCTCTTTGTCAGCTTAACAAATTTATAATTGCCGCCGTGTATGCCTTTGGAAGATGCTCTTCGATGTGGAAACAATGTTTCATATCTTGAATGCATTCAGGCCTTAAGACAAAGGGGGCAGGGACCAGTTTTTATGCACAAATTTAATGCCTCAATCACCGGCCTAGTATAAAAAAAAGATAATAAATAAAATACAAAAGTGAGATCAAAAAGATCCATATTTTTGAATACCTATATTAAAACAAAGCATAAGAACATTATCCACTTGACCAGAGAAGTCAATGGCATATCTGTAATAAGTAAACAGTAAGAGCTGAAAAAGTCACACCGTAGCCATAAGTTCAGGAAATTTGCCAGGGGCCAATTTACGAAACTCGCCCCTGCCACCAAAACTAACTGTGAAAAAATCGCCGGTTGAGTGGTGAATATTTCATATTTGATTGTGATGGAGGAGGGGGTCTGGGTGCAGACGATGTACGAAGTACGAGTCCAGGCAGGATCCACTGTTGTGTCAATGGCTCACACATGCTCAGTCTTGGGGGATGGGAGTGCTAGCATCGGGTCATGGATCTGACCTCGACTTCGTTGAATGGGGGTCCACGATTCACAAGTGTGCAAGGTTGGGGGAAGGGTGTCAGTTTGGACCATGCTCCCGTCAAATATACCACTGATGTGTATGTGTGTGTGTGTGTGTGTGTGTGTGTGTGTGTGTGTAAGAAGAAGGTGAACAAGTGCATGTTTTGATGTTTTGAACTAACTAACTAACTAACTAACTAACTAACTAACTATATATATATATATATATATATATATATATATATATATATATATATAGAGTTAAGAAAGTATATATATATATATATATATATATATATAGTCATTCAACAGAATATCAGCAACATATCCATGTCGTATTAAAAACATCAAATTTTATTCTTAAAGTATGTGGATATTTTACTGATTTTATACTGAATGAGTGTTTGTTCTGGTGGTTGGTTTGTGGGTTACTGTACTTCAGTTTTGCTCTGACTAGAATATCTCATATATTGTTTTATGTTCGATGGTAAGCAGCAACTGGCTTATTTAGGATACATCATCTTGAGAGTTTCGAACGATTCAGTTGTGGATCAGTTTTTACAAACGATGCGAACTACTTGATGACAATCTGAATGGTATGTGGAGAAGTATAGTCGTTAGTAGTAATAGGGGATACCGTAGCGTCAATGGGAATTAGCATTACAGACCCCCGGGACCGTATAGCGTCAAGAAAAAAAAGCACACCCTGGGACCGTATAGCGTCAATGGAAATTTTGTATAGTGACTAGCACACCTTGGGACTGTATATCGTCAATGGAAATTTTGTATAGCGACTAGTACACCCTGGGTCTGTATAGCTACAAGAGGAATGAAACAGGTGGCATGACGTCACACTGGTAACAATGTAGCAAAAAGAGGAGTACTGTGACGTCAGGCTACCTGAGGGATGGCTATAGACAAACACGAATCAAGAGCATTCGTGTATAAGAAGAGTAAGGGTTTTATACATTCGTTTTGGTTGGAGACAAAATGAAAATTAAGATCTTTTCGAGGCATTGGAAGTGGCCCTGAAAAGGGCCGTTGTTTGTTATGTTAACACCATTCCGTTAACATACAGGACATCGCATAGGTCTTCTTTTCTTCCTCAAAATTCTCAAAGCTTGTCTTAAACTGTGTCTCACTTCTGGTCCGTAGATGAGAGTCCGCTTAAGACAACCTTGTCTTTCCACATAACATCTTCTTTTCCAAATAGTGGCACCGGTGATCCGGATGACAGTCCATTTTGTTTTCACATACATGGGTAAGTCCGTACGGAACAGCATCGATGATACCAAAGTAGAGGATTCAACGTCGATCAACATCTTCTCTGTGACGCGAACAGGTGAAGGGAATGAAGTGAACCGCGTTTATTTATAGTGGAAGACCGGATCGAAACGGATTGAAATGGTTCACCAATCCCAACACGCGTTACAAAATTCAGTCACTTCGCGGAGTCTGTCTTCCAATCCGAAGAGAGCTACCTGTGACGTCACATTTCCTATATAGGCACACTAGCGTCAGTGCGCAGTGAATCGATGCGGTATTGTTTTGTGAAACATGACGAAACCTAAGAAGACAATGAATTGGGGTGCACCGGCTGTGGAGACGAGAAGTGATGGTATAGCAGCAGCTACCAAAGTGAACACAGTGCTTCTTCCCGAAGAGGTTGATTTCAACTGGGATTTAGTAGATATTTTCTCTTCTTCCCAAGAATTTGTTCCGGTACCAGTACCTTCGCCACTTTCTCCTTCTTTACCACGTGTCGACGATTTTAAACAAAGACAGAAAGAAGAATTGGAGAAATTTTTACAGCAGCTGAAAGAAGCAGAGCAAGCATTTCTCCTTGAACAGCAACAGCGAGAAGAAGAAGAGGCAAGAAGGAAACGACAGGAAGAAGAAGTAGTAGAGAAGAAACAAAGTCTAGGAGAGAAGGAGAACAGCGAAAGTCAAACGGTCACGGTACTCTTGGACATTTTGGCCGAGTTAAGAAGTCTGAAACAAATGTATCAGGCTTCTTTATTACGACCCAAGAGAAAAAGACCTTCCCGAGCCAAACAACCTAACCCTGTGACTACACCAGAGATACCATCCCTAGTGATTTCTACTAAATCATTGACAGGAGCAAGTCCACAAGTAGGCCTTGGCCGTGGCAAAGGCTTAAGGCAGTTAAAGCGAATTGATTCTCGTTCCTGAGTTTGTTCTAAGGAAAAAAACAAACACTCAACAGTCCTTTTCAGGGCTACCCAATACCCTCGAAAAGAGTGACTATTCATTTTGCCAAAATCAATTAAAACTCAAAATCCCTTCTTTAACCCTATGATGTACGTGTTGTGAGTGTATGAGTGTAGGTCCTTATTATTTCTAAATAATGGAAACCAAGAGACACTTACGTTTTTTCAGTTTGGTCTATTCTGTTACAATTTTTTACAATTCAATATCACAACATAACACAACACAACACTTTTAAAAAAGTTCATAGATTTCTTCTTTGTCTTTTTTCTTTCACTCTCTCTGTTTTTTCAATTTCTTCACTTTTACACTTTTTTCCTCTTCTTCGTCTTCTTCTTCCTCACATTTTTCTCGTCTTCTTTTCTTTTCTGTCTTCTCTTTCTGAACGTGTCGGGGTTTTTCTTTTGCCGAGGTCACCTCTGTTTCTTCTTCCTCCTTCTCCTGCTCCTCTTGTTTCTTAGGACACTCTGAAGACCAATGTCCTTTCTCTTGACAATGATAACAGGTATCTTGACTTTTTGTCTCTTCTGCCACTGGTCTTGCTTTTATAACGATCTGGACATTCTGTAGCCCAATGCCCTTTGTTCTGACAGATATAGCAAGTATCTTGACTTTTATCTCGAAAGGAGGGAGAGTAGTCCTTCGGCTTGTCTGAAGAAAACTTTCTTATCACACCTCGCAATGCTCTGATCAGACGTTCGATCTGTGTGGGTTCTTCCATTGTGCTGATCGGATTGAGAGTGAAGTGAATACTGAGAGGGAAGTCACTAGCCCTTTTTATATGCCCTGGTCTGACATAGATATATAGGGGTTCATGGTGTTTCACATGTAGTCATTTGACTTTTTGCAGTCAAGATGAAACGATCGCATCATTTCGAAAAGAAAGAAGAAGAAAGTAAGAGGTAGAAACGTGATTTATCGCCTCGCACAGTAGCTGAAGTCTTGGCACAAATTCATGCCAGCGATTTTGAAGATGAGATGAGTGAACCAGAATCGAAGCCTAAAGAGTCTACACCAAATCAAAGTCCATTACCATCAGTAAACCCTGAAAAGTACTACCATATTCGGGAGACGGACAAACGCTCTTCCAGAAAATTTAGAACCACAGCCTACACGTACGCAGTGAAATTTAAAGATTTCAAGTCTGACGTACCCCTGGAAAAAGCAGAAGGGTTCATCACCGATGTGTGGGATTCTTTGTTAACCACACCAAAACGGCAATGTCAAGCCAAAGAAGACGATCGCTTGAGACTTTCTATTCATCACGACAATTTGAAGTCTCCCGTTTGGATCGAGTTTAGCAGTCCAACAGAATTGACACCTTCCAAAATCATGGACAAGATTCAACACGTACAACAATCCAACGACAAATTTCACATCACGGACGCAAAAGCGACACTGTACATGACCCACGTGTCTCTTCCCCAAGGGACAGGTAAAAAAAGTTGATGTTGGTAGACAACTTGCGTAACCTCAAGCGTAGCCTCGTCCAAATTAACAATCCAAAAGACAAGATGTGTTTAGCCCGTGCCATCGACACGGCAGAATGGAAAAGAGCCTGGAAAACTATTCGACAATCGGACCGAGCCAAACAACGAAAAGAAGCAGAACTCCTGTTACAGCAAGCAGGGTTAGCTAAAGACACGCCCTGTGGCATTACCGAAATGCAAAAATTGCAAGACGTCTTGGCTCCACGTTACACCTTGAAAGTTCACCCTCAAGAAGTGCGCGGACCTCTGTTGTTTCGAGGTAAAGATTTTAAAGACGGAAAATACATTCACGTTTATCATCACGACGAACATTTTGATGCCATTACCAGTATCATTGCATTCCTGGGATACGGTTATTACTGTGAGAAATGTGACTATGGCTATAACAATCGAGAGCAAAACAAGCATTGTGGATCAAAATGCTCAGGATGTTTAGCTTCTGATCCCTGTCTGGACGAAGAACAAGAACGAGTGCATTGCTCTGCTTGTCAGCGCACATTTGTCAGTCCTGCCTGTCACCAACAACACCTAAAGACGCAAGGTTCACAGCAGAAATGTGCTTGTCAGCTCTTGAGATTGTGCCCTACTTGTGGGCAAGGCATACGTACCAACAGTGCCAAGGCGCACGTCTGTTCAGGAAAGACGCGATGTCACATTTGTCGCCAAACTGTGGACTTGGAACACCAATGCTACATTCAAAAATACCATTCTAAACATGAAGAAGAAGATAATGACCAGAATAAGAAAGGCAATTTCATCTTTTTCGATTTCGAATGCATGCAAGAGACTGGCATTCACATTCCTAATTTCTGCGTGGCTCACCGAGCGTGCGAGAAGTGCATCCAAGAGCCTATCTTGACTCATTGCCCTCACTGCAGCAAGATTCCTGGAGGACGTGAAAAAATCTTTCGAGGACCGAACACACTAGCTGATTTTGCCCAATGGATCTTAGACCCTATCGACGAAACGTGGAGCCAAGAAGATATCGAACGTTACGGAGATTGTCATCGCCATGCCACGGTGATGGCTCACAATTTCTCGGGATACGATGGACAATTTCTGTCGAGATACTATACGGAACAAAGTACCGAACGTCCGAAAGTAACTTTGAACGGAGCCAAAATCATTTCCATGCAAGTGGGACAAGTACAGTTTAAAGATTCAATGAGTTACTTGGCTATGCCTTTGAGCCGCATGCCTAAAACGTTTGGCATGACAGAAATGGCCAAAGGCTATTTTCCGCACTTTTTCAATACCGAAACCAATCAACACTCCGTTCTACCCCATTTGCCTGAGGCTCACTACTACGACCCCGACAACATGCGTACCGAACAATGAGAAGCTTTTTACCCATGGTACCAGACTCACGCTTCGGACCCTTTTGACTTTCAAGAAGAAATGTTAAAATATTGTCGTTCCTACGTAGACATTTTACGTCATTGCTGTGGAAAATTTCGAGAACTGTTCATGGAACACGGCGGGATCGATCCTTTGACAGAAGCTTGCACTATTGCCAAAGCGTGTTCCTTAGTGTATCGTCAACGATTCATGCCCGAAAACACCCTAGCTGTCATCAGTCCTCAAACGACCAATTTTGTCAAACGTCAATACTCGGTCAAAGCCCTACGCTGGTTACATTACTTGTGTGAGAAGGAACACAAATGGATCCAACACGCTCGCAATGGAGGAGGCGAAAAGACCATCGGAAGGTATTCAGTAGACGGCTGAGACTTAGAAAACCCCAAGATCGTGTACGAGTTTAACGGGTGCTTATTTCACGGATGTACCATCTCCTACCCTCAACGTGACACTAAAAACCAGTTTTTACAACGGACCATGGAAGACTTGTACCAGGCCACTTGTCAGCGACGCTTGAAGTTAGAAGAGCAAGGATACCAAGTAGTGGAAATGTGGGAACACGAGTACGATCAGTGATTGAAAACCGATCCCGAGTTTAAGCGCATCGTGGAAAGTTACAAGCTGGTGGACCCTCCGAACCCACGGGACAGTTTGTACGGAGGACGGACGAATGCCACCTGTTTGCTGTACCAAGTCGACGAAGAGAAAGGAGAAGAAATCAAATACTTGGACGTGTGTTCTCTGTATCCGTACGTGTGCAAATATTGCCACTTTCCTGTAGGGCACCCACAATTGCTGACCGAACACATCGACGTGGACAATATTAGACAATACGAAGGACTGATCAAGTGTAAAGTCTTGCCTCCCACGAACTTGTACCATCCCGTTTTACCACATCATTGCCAAGGAAAACTGATGTTTCCCTTGTGTCGTACTTGTGCTGAAACGTGCAACCAAGACCACCCTTGTCAGCACACTCAGGAAGAACGAACCTTGACGGGAACGTGGGTCAGCGTGGAATTGTTTAAAGCTCTGGACTTGGGATACCAACTGTTAGAAGTGTACGAAATTTACCACTTTCCCAAGATAGAAAAATACCACAAGGGCGACGATTCTCAAAAAGGCATTTTTGCAGACTACGTGAATGCCTTTTTGAAACTGAAACAAGAAGCTAGCGGCTACCCTTCCTGGTGTCACACTCCCAAAGACCAAACAAAGTTCAAAGAGAAATACTGGGAGCAGGAAGGCATCACTTTAGACCACATTGAGAAAAACGAAGGAAGGCGATCGTTTGCCAAAGTGATGTTGAATTGTTTGTGGGGCAAAATGGCACAACGACCGTGTTTACCCAAGACAGAGTATTTGCCAGAACCTTTCCGATACTTGCAGATGATTCACGACAAAACCAAATACATGAAACACGTGGACGTCGTTCGTGAGGACTTACTCTTAGTCAGTTACGAAGAAGAACTGGACTTTGTAGAAGCCGACGAATTCGGAAATGTCATCATTGCGGCCTACGTGACAGCCCATGCTCGCTTAAAACTGTACGAAGCTTTAGAACTGTTAGGAGATCGTGTGCTGTATTTTGACACGGACAGTTGCATCTACATTGATCGCCTGGATCAACCTCACCCTGCCATCGAAGGAGACCGTTTAGGAGCCTGGACGGACGAGCATCCCGACCACAAGATTCTCAGTTTTGCAAGTGGCGGTCCCAAAAATTACGGTTACGAATACCGTAACCCACAAGGAGATGTGAACACAGAGTGCAAAGTGAAAGGATTGACTCTCAATTATCGCACCAGCCGAGTGGTGAACTTTAACATATTGAAAGAAGCCTTGCAGTCTGGACAGGATCGAAACTTTAAAGTGACCACCCACGAGCCGCACAAGATTGTACGTTTACCCACACACCAAATCGTTAGCCGGCCCTTGGAAAAAGTTTATCAAATCGTGTACCAGAAGCGAGTACGACTTCCCAATCACTTCACTTTACCGTACGGACACGCTGGTATAAAAAAAAAATGGTTCCGAGACGATAGTCACCGACAAGAAGGATGACTTCGACACAGCAAGAATCGAGTGAGAAACCCACAGAGAACTCCAAGTTCAAACCATAATATTTTCCTGTTTTCTTGCCTGACTATTGCAGTTGTGCCAGTCGACTGGAAACGTTTCAAAAATGGCTTACGGATAGGGAAGAATTACCTACTGCGAATGTTTTAGCTAGAACAGGGTTTGTCTACTTGGGACCTGAGACTGGATTGGGATATGAAGTACAGTGTTTCAGTTGTGGTCTGAAGTTGCGTATGGATCGATGTATCTATAAAGATTCAGCTATTCTGGAACATACTCAATGGCCTCCGCATTGTCCTTTCTATGGCATTTCCACCCGTCACACTACGGTTCAGGTATGACGGTACCTTAGAGAAGGTAGTACCGATGTCCAAGAAGAAAGAAAGGAAGACTTCCAAAACTGGTCATAAAAAAACGATGTACAAACTCGAGACTTCATTACGACTAGTATAAAAAGGGACAACGTTCAAGACCGATAGTTCATTGTGACTACAAACGCCAATCGAGAAAGATGAATCCTTTCACACAGCAAGTATCCAGTAAGAGTAAACTCGATTACGATGCTGTGCCTTGCGATGGTAGGGATGCCGTACGCTATGACCTTAGTGATTCAGTACCACATCATCATGGGAACTTTGCTATAACTACTACTACTACCATGCCTACCATGGAAAGTGATGCTGTACGTGTCAAACCTGACGGATGTGAATGCGATGCCACTCGTTATCGCACACCTTTTCACTTTACTGGTTTTCATGGTAGATATCCACCTCCACAGGAACCCATGCGACTACCACCCTACGGATGCCATGTAAAACTGAGAAAGCTCCTAAGGATTTCACCGTACCCTTATCGAAATGAACCTGTGAAAGACGAATATTCGTTCCCTGTGCGTTTGCCAGAATACTGTGACTATGAAAGTCGATTGCAAACCTTCCAAGGAAAATGGCCAAAATATCTGGGAGAACCTACCCCCGAAGAATTAGCCAGAGCCGGATTTTCCTACTTGGGCGAAGGGGATAAAGTCAAGTGCTTCAGTTGCGGTGTCTCACTTCACGAGTGGGAGAAGAAAGATTGCGCTTACTTGGAACATGCTCGATGGTCTCCGGTGTGTCACTACCTACCTTTAGTAGGTATTCGTTCCCTGTGCGTTTGCCGGTAGGAGAAGTGTTTGACTGACATGATCATGGATACTTTACAAGAGAACATTCGTGGTTTACCTGTGGAGTTGAGAGAACGCATTTACCGAGAGCTGGTCAAAATACAAGTGAAACGAAAAGAATCATTGCATCCGTTACGTCACCGATGTTTGAACCACTGGTACCTAAATACTATAAGAGGACTGATTCTGATGAAAGTATTCCAGTGGTCAGACATTCATCAGCTACCCGAGGGTAAGAAGGATTGGTTTGTTACCGATTCTCTTTACTACAAGGTACACTTACTGCAACGAATTCCAGAAGAAGAGTTAAAGGGTTACCAAAATCTTGTACACAATGTAAACTTTGTTAAAGAGAGAACTTATGAACGACGTGTGATGTGCAAGTTAGTGACTAAATATTTTTGATACGTCGACGGAATACGACCACTTCTGTGCAAAAAGTACACTTATTGCCTCCGACAAAAAGAGGTATAAAAACGTTCTACCATGCCACGACCTTTATCATTCGTGATACAAAAGATTCCGTGGAAGGAAATCAATGACAGTATTCAAACGGTGGAGGATTACCATTGCCTTTTACGAGAACTGTCTCCATTGAATTGGGGTCGACGTGTAGTGTGTGTCTTAGTGACTTGCTTTCTGGGATTTCGTTTACCAGCTGATTCTTTGTGGACTCTTTATGAACAGTACCTATTACTCCAAAACAAAACATGAAAGTGATCCCTTTAAATGTCCACGAGAGACTCATTCTGCTCAAAGCTTTGCGCTTTCATTTGGATACTTCTCAACCTCTACGGAAAAACAAGATTCGTCAACTTTTAGGCACTGAAGATGTGTACGACGACGTGTGTGTAGCTTGTGACTTACACCCTCACTGGACAGATGTACGTAACTGGAAAAGTTTGGGGTTTGAGGCTTGGACTAAAGAAGTGGCACACTATGCCAAAGATTTGTAATCCTAAAACATTAAAACGTTCCGTGAAAAAAGTCACTTTTAAACCTGTGTTAGTGACAGTACCAGAAGAACAGTCTGTCACCGAGGAAAACCACTCTCTTCAGGACAAGACTGTCATCGACATTCCTGAAAGACCATTCCGGGAGGACCCTTGTGTGACTGAACCAAGGAATGTACAGACTCTCAGAACATTACACACTGCTCCTATGATTTCACCTCTTGATCACAAAAAATGTTGTACAGAGACTTGTTTATATTCCACTATGGTCGTTTTGTTGTGTTTTTTATTCCTGTACTTAACCATATGGCTTTTATGTATTTGTGTCTTTCGTGTTATTCACCATTAAAGATGACAATAAACGTCTCCTGAAAAAGTATAAAAACTCCTGTCTTGTCTGTCTTTGTGTCACAAGTGACATTTTGTTACACTACATAGTGGCTACCTCTACTGTCTCTGCTCCCTCTTCCTCCACTGTCAAAGTCATTGACGAACACGTAGATCGTGCTAGTTGGGAGGCCTTGTATCTTCGCCATCCCTTTAACATGCTCATTGCTGGACCAAGCGGTTCAGGCAAAACCGAATTTGTCAAACGTTTGATCGAACATAAACATCATTTGATCGATCGTCCTCCTCAACGTATCGTGTGGTGCTATAAAGAGTGGCAATCGGCGTACAGCCTTCTGCGAGAAAGTCAAGGCGATTCCATCGTCTTTGTGGAAGGCATTCCTGGCGAAGACGACGGAATCGTGTCTGACCCTAGTCAAACTCATTTGGTTATTTTTGACGACATGTTAGGAGAAGACGAAGAAGAAATTAAACTGTGGTTTACGCGCAAAGGGCATCATCGTAATGCCAGTGTCATTTACATTATCCAAAATTTGTTTCAACAAAGTAAAGCCCATCGTACCATCAGTCTCAATGCTAATTACTTGGTGTTGTTTAAAAGCCCTAGAGATAAAACGCAAGTACAAGTCTTAGCCAAACAGTTAGGAACGCCTTGGCTGATTCATGCGAACGACGATGCCACTCAAACCCCACACGCTTATTTACTCTTGGATTTAAAACCCACTACTCCCGATTATTTGCGATTTCGTACCCATCTGTTTTACCCCTGGTGCCAAGACGGAGGACCTATCGTGTACACGTCCTCGTCGTCGACTTAATCACCCCAAAAAATCTATAAAAGCCTCGGTCCCTTGGACTCTGTCTCACACATTGTCAACATGACGTCCCTTCAGTCTCATCTTCCCATTAAATTGATTCGTGCCTTGTACGGCATCAGTCGCGAACAAAATCCACAAATACGTGCTCGTGTCTTAGAACTAGTCTGAGAGAAGTCTTACGATGGATTACGGTGACAGCACGTCAAATACTGCAAGGCATCATTTAAATTCCACATCAAACCAAACGTTTTTTTTGAGAGAAACAAAGTTGCCTTGACGCAACTAGCCGATCCTCGCATCGACACTCAAACCAAAAAGCAAATTATTTTGAAACCTGGAGGAAGTGGTTCTTTAAGAGGTGTCATCATTCGTTCCCTCTTAAAATTGGGTCCTAATGCTCCCAAAGTTGTCCCCAAGAAAAAAGCCACACCCAAACGTACCCAGAAGGAAAAGAAAAAGAGCAAAGGGTGTCAAGACCAGGTCACAGCCTCAGAAAAAGAAAAAGAAAAGCCATCAGAAAACAGCTTCTACTCACAAGAGAGTGTCTCCAACAACTTCTCCTCCAGCAGTGACACCCTCTTCCTCCTTAGCGGCTGTAGCCGCTGCTCACAAAGTACCTGCCCCCAAAGTCAAAGTCCAAGAGAGAACGGGTGTGTTACAGAGTTTACTGGATTTGTCCAAGCAAGAACTGTCTCGATTTAGTCCGTTGCGAACTCCTCCACGACGTGTGTTGCCTGTTATCAAGTTGATACGACGTAAAGACAATCAGTGGCGACGCATTCCAGTATAAAATAAGACCCCAGGCAAACCATACGGATCAGTGTTTTTGTGCTGCTGCACGTCCAAAGATGTCCCCTCCAAGAAGTGTACACCGTTACTATCGTCGTTCTTCTTCTTCGGTCCAAAAAGGAAAAGGAAAACGAAAAAGACAGTCACGTCATCCTAAAAAGCGCTTAGTCAAACATCGGCGACACTCTCTGAAAAGATACACACGTCCAAAGAAAAGGAGAAGCCACCAAAAGGGAGGTTTCTTTGGCCCTTTCCTTGAATTCGATAAGATAGACGATAAGTTTGTCACAAGAGTAAAGGACAGGCTCCAAAAAATATAAGATAAAAAGACGCATGTGAAACCGTGGACTTTAGTGTATGTTGGGGACCAAAAGATGTTCCCTCATCGTCGTTCTCCTCTCCAGAAAGGGAAAAGAAAAAGACAGTCTCGGCATGCGAAAAAACGCTTAGACAAACATCGACGTCACCCCCAGAAAAGACACACTCGTCCAAAGAAAAAGAGGAGCCTTCAAAGAGGAGGAT
This sequence comes from Megalonaias nervosa, assembly GCA_016617855.1. Classification (NCBI taxonomy): domain Eukaryota; kingdom Metazoa; phylum Mollusca; class Bivalvia; order Unionida; family Unionidae; genus Megalonaias; species Megalonaias nervosa. Next base: position 999 of record JAECUM010015029.1, on the reverse strand, counting down.
TCTTTGGCGATTTTGGAAAACACATCGTCACCTTTATGACGACGCGATAGTCCCCCAAAAAGGATAAAAGGCTGTGTGACAAGTCATCGACGTTAGTGTATTTTTGGTGTGTGTCCCGGAATCAATAAACAAAGATGTCACCCCGCAAAAGACATTCCTCTTCTACCCCAAAGGAAAGAAAAGGAAAGGACTGCCTCCTCGTTTAGTCAAACATTGGGAAATGTTGTCTGTCCTGTCCAAAGCTCCTCCACCCATGCGAAAAAAACTCATTCAAACTGCCTCCAAAGATGTCATCGATACGGTGAGCGAATGTTGTCTGAACGTCTTGAAAGGCACAATACCTTTGACTAAACATCAGAAAAATTGCTTAGCCAAACATCGACACAATCTTCGCCAAATGGTCCAAAAGAAAATACCCATTGGTCAAAAGAAAAAGATGTTGGTGCAACGTGGAGGATTTTTGCCCCTGTTAGGACTTATTACCAATGTAGCGAAATCTATACTGAGTGCCATGGGACATATTATACCTGCCATAATTCCAAAATAAAAGACCAAGAAGATAAAAGGGACCTCTGAAATCAAAAGATCTCAGACGTGATCCTTGAAATCTGATGGAAGGACGAAAACTAGCTTTAGTCCCTTACAAACGATGAATGAAATACCATCGTTGGTAAGAACAACGAACCCCACATTTACCTCCCAATCCTCATTTGACCGAGATGTCCCAGTTACAACACGAATTGCAATCGTTGATGGATCTCAGCGATTTGTCAGAAACGGAAAAATCGCAACGGTACGGTCAGTTGTTGCAACGACTGCAACTCTTTCACCAGAAAGCTTTAGACGAAACAGCTCCACCCACTCTGAAAGATTTTAAGGCCTTGATGAAAAGTCCATCACCGCCACCACCAGCGGTCAAGACAGACACATCCCCACGAAGGCCTGAGGAAGAAGAGACACGAGAAGTTTTTCAAACACCGTCAGCAGCTCCCATTCCTA
>JAECUM010015028.1:0-44244 GCA_016617855.1 Megalonaias nervosa | reverse complement strand
ACATCTAAATAAGAATTTCTGACCTTAAACGTTGCTGGCTAAAATTATGACATCTGAACGTTATAGGTGGAATCGGAGATGAACTAGCTTAACTTATGGAACCATTCTTAAGAAAAAGCTGTAACAAAAAGAGAAAATAGTAACTTCAACGACAATTGTAAGATTAGGATTTTGTGTACTTGTATGTGGGTGCTTGTGTTAGACAAATAAAGGTAGGATTGAAATGGTTTTGTTTCATTATATATATATATATATATATATATATATATATATATATATATATATATATCGTCAGTCATTAGCAAATAGTCATTTTCAGCGATGTGCAAAGAAGAGTAAATACTGAATTATTTGTGTAGTGTAAACAATATAATAGGAAAATGATTCTGAGCGATTGTGTTGTTCTGCAGCGGGCAAGAATGTGTTATGAAGTTTTTGGTGACAATTCTATCAAAGATTATGTAAAAAGTGATACATGCTCTATTGATGCTTTTGAAAATGTGTCATTTCAACCGTTCCCTCAGCTAAATTTAGGAACCGTGTTTCAATATCACACTTCATATAATTTGGCAATTAAATCTCAAACTATTATCGAGTGTCAAAGAAAGGACAATTTGCTGCAACATAGAACATGCATATTCCTTATGACAGAGTCTTGCGGCGGGGAACATTAAAAGGACACACATTGTTCGTTAAATTTCCATTTCGTTTCATAATGTTTCCAAGATCTTATCACTCCTAATGTATCTTAAAGAAGATATATCAAAGTGAGACAAATTATTTAACATCCGAAAGGTTTGAAAAAGTTTAACCTTTTCCCATTTGGCTGTACATGAAATATTCAACCCGTGCATGAACATCTCCTGTGAGTAGTCACAAACAGCACCCCTCTCAACCCCCAACAAGGATCAAGTTCTTATTTTCAATTTTAATTTGATATTACTGACGTGTGTGCACATACTTACGTCAATATTGAATTTGAATTGCCTATTTCACATCTGCCATAATTTAAGGAGACTAATAAGTATAAAATAAGTCACTACTGCGCCTGTATTGACAAAATGAGCGTCTGTTAACATTTAGATTTCATTAATAACATCACAGGTTGCATTGCATTGTGCAATACTATTCTGTCCTGGCTATATATCACTGCTTCTGTCTTTCATCTACATCACCTGACACTATATTCTATTCACCCTGCTTATGAAGTAGTTTTAACTTCGTCAATCATATCGGACGTACACAATGTTTCATACTTTTAATTTAAATAGTAAGACCCAAATGACAACCATTTGTTTAATAAAACGAAGCGACTATCAAGCATTGTGTATGTATCTATAGTTCCATTATTGTGCTTTGTCGTCTTTCTCGTTATATTTAGTAATTAAAATTACTGCGTTTTACGAGGTCATGTCTGTGTCTCTACGCAGTGTTCACGAACACGCTAAACTGAGATACGTGACATAAGTTATTCTTCTTTGTAACCTTTGTATTAGGCATTGCCTTTCCTGAATGTATTTGATTTTCTTCGGTTTTTGAAACTACGAAGAGGATGCTAAGCGCACCATGAGGAATCCGAGAAAAAACAAATCAAGCCTGAAAAAAAAAATACTCAACCAAAATCAGAAAGACATCCGCCAAAAAAACACCAACATGTACTAAACATAGTATCAAATACCCAAGTATATTTTTAAACTGGCGCGCATATCTGACCTTGTGTAAAAATTAGAATAGGCAAATGGATAATATTTTCTGTGCTTAGTTGGAGATAGTTTCAAAATATTTTGCAGTTACGGAGATACATTGTACAAAATATGTAATATTATTTCCAATTTCAAGTCAAATGTGACAGGCTTAGACTGCACACTAATGTTCAGTAAGTATAGTTGTCTCTCTGATATGTATTTCTTTGTCGGGTAATAACTATAAATGCTTTATATTAAAGTAAAAGCTGAATGTTTGGAAAATAAAGTGAATGAAACTCTCGGAGAAAAATAACTAAGGCAAAAAATTGTTAGTACAATAGGACTTTCTTATAAAGTATGTTTTTCACTTTATAAAATCAGATTGAATGAAAACATCATAACAATTTGATAGTCGGAGAAACTTTTGGTGGCTAAATTACAAAGCAAATAATGACTGTTTTAATAGCACTAATGGATGCATTTAATTCAGCAGAACTTGAAATATATAAGTATTGATGTGAATGTGCACTCTCCTGGAATGAAAGCGGCCTTTAGTGTTCTGTTCCTGGTCTCTAAGAAAGGAACGATTTTAGACAAGAACGTTTCTCTTATTTGTCTTGGGAACCTAACAGAGTTATTATAAAACGATTGACATTGAGATCAGTGTTGCATCTAAAGTACTGCCGAGTAAGAATATGACTGATGCACATTTTGTATGGAATCCTCAATACGTAAATATATATATATATATATATATATATATATATATATATATATATATATATATACACACCTATTGTGAGATATACACCTATTTTCTCACATAACATTGTCATGTCGTACACAACTATCGGAATAGTAATGCAAAATAGATGTGAATTTTAAATTGAGAATATGGAGCGAGTTTCAAAATATTTGTCAGTTAGGAGAAAAATTGTAGAAAAGACAATATTAGTTGAACTCCATAATAGTTTAATATAGGGATAAATGGAAAATAGATGAGAGGCTTAAACTGCACACGAATGTTAGACAAGTAGATATTTGTTTTGTTTGAAATGAATTTCACATGGAGGTAATAAAATATAAATGCTATAGAATAACTCAAATGCACCGATATGATCCCAGAATAATGAGTGAGAAATGTAAACAATTGTTAGCATAATAAGTCTTTCCTAAAAATTATGTTATTTACATGATAAGATCCGAATGAACAAAAATATATACAAATTGATAGTCGGAGCAAGGTGTATTGGCTAAATTCCAATGTAGATAATGGCTATGTCTATAGTACTAATCAATACACATAGTTCAGCAGAACAAGGGATATACAAACATCACTGCAAATATGTACCCCACTGGAAGGGAACTGGCCAATAGTGTTTTCGTCCTGGCTTCTAGGAAAGGAATAATTTTAGACCTGAACGTTGTGGTAGAGTAGCAGAGGCATTAAAACTTATGAAATAGTTCAAGATGACATGTAAACACAGTAGACCCTATGGATGACTGTTGACAGTTTTACATGCAATCATCAATGAGTAGATAGAAAACGATTATAGTTACTTTGCGTTCTCTGTAAAACAAAGAATAATAAAAGAATTTGCTTAAATTAATAAGTAAGGCGAGACATTAAACACCTATAGATTCCGTTAATATTGTGATAGAGCAAGGATCTGAATGCAAAATGTCTCTTGGATGTATATTTTGAATTGAGAATACGGAAGTTTCCTATATATTGCTCACTAGCAAAACAATGTACACACACACACACACACACACACACACACACACACACACACATTATATTTATAGATTGAGAAAGAGAATGTATATTTACCTAGATGAGCAGTAGGAAGAAGTAACATGATTTGTCGCGTGTTTCATATTCCTGAATGGAGATACGAAGTAATGTCATTAATTCTTGGTGTGATCAGAAAATGATTGTTTTAATAAGGTCTATAAAACTTGCCGAAAAAGAGTGAAGTCAGAGTTAATAAATCTTCGAGTCATTCAACCGCTCGTTTGTGGTTGGAAATGTACCTTATTAAAGGTTGGAACTTAAATCTCAGTGCATTGTCCAAACTAGGGTAAATTACATGAAATGAATTACAATTGTAATCTTTACGATATGCTTTTGTGGAGTATACTTTGGATACTATATTTTCAGATGCACGACTATAGTTTAATAACAGATATGTTGTTTTCCATATCTACTTAGGGTTTGATAATGTTTCCTGGAGATTATTAAGCCTGATACATCTTAAACGTTGATCAGTAGATTTTCAGAATCTACGAAATTATTAAAAATTACTTAAAATGTTTACAGTGTAATATTTTTGATATTACAACACTTGAACTTATCACTTATGCAATTCTGATTGGTCCAAATAAGCGAATGAATTTTGCAATGTTCTCTTTACTGATTGGCTGCAAACATTGGAAAACGTTCTTAACCCCGCCTTCAGGAATTGTTTGTTTTCAATGAACATTTTGGCGGCCATTCCTGGACTTGATTCACGAAATGGAATTGGGGAAAAATAGCATCGTTTGTCTGAATATGGTCAGTTTAGCCCCCACTTAGGCTTGTCATGTCATTATATCATATCATCATATGCAAAATCTCATAAGACCCAAAGACAAAAACAACACCAATAAGTAAAACTAAGAGTATTGCTCAGCTAATAACGGGCATGTGGGGTGGAGATGGAGGGTAAGCGGTATATATTTTGTAACATGGAATCCACCGTATATACAAGCCTGGTTTAAATTTTAACTTACAGTTTTAAATAAACTCACCTCTGTTCAGTGAATAATTTGGACATAAACCGGTCTCCCAGCTGATAGTGCTTATCCAACCACTGCATATTTGGTTGGCGAATATGTGATGTAATTCCTACTCAAAATGAATTTTATTATTTCATCTGCAGTCTATTGTTCCAAAGTAATTAGGGGACAGTAAAATATTGGACATTGCGCATTCAGTAATTCCGATTTCACATGAATATCACAACACTGTAATGGTTGGTTGTGACACTAAAGGGTAAGCATGAATCGTCTGCTGTGGTCTTAATTTAAACGTTACCGGAAAAAAAATATGTCATTACAAGCTTTGGAGACTGTGTGTTGAAAAATAATTTTGAGTTTGTAAAATGTTCTGTTTTTTTCGGGTGGACTCTTGTTTCTTTGTTCTATGATTTATAATTTGTTAAAAAGTATAATCTTCTTTTAAACATTAATACTAGTTAGACATCGTTTGGACTATTTTTACGCATGACAAATAAAAGTTATAAAAGTTATAATAAAACTTATTCGCTGTTCTTTTGTAACAAAATAATCTTCACTAATATAAAAACTATTTGATAAAAAGAATCTCAACAGGGTAATGATTTAATATTAAATTTTTGAAACTCGTTGAATAATGTTTAGCATTTGCCCGCTAAGGCTAGAAAAAGCTGGACATTATTCAACTCATTTCATTAACACAATTTTACTTTTTTACCCATTTGAGATCCTCTATTTCTTATGCTTTTGACATTTCCTGTGCGGTTGAAAGTAGGTCCTTCATGATCTCCATAATGAGCTCCTGTCAGGAGGAGTGTGCAAGCGCCACCTCCAATGCACATAACAAGATTACAGTTATTTTATTCAGTTTTAATTCTTTAATGGCAATATTGAATCTGGTACTATTGCTCTTTATGTTTAATAATGGAAGCTACTGTCTTTTACATGTCATGTATTTGTTAGCCGTGCTGAGTGCACGTACAAGCTAAAGTTGGATACATGACATCATTTATACTCCTTTGCGACATTTACATTAGGTTTTGTCTTGCCTGAATATATTTAATTTTCTTCGGTTTTTGAAACTCGGAGGAGGATATTAAATACACAATGAGAACTCCCAGACTTAAAAGAAAACAAAAAGAGAGATAAAAACATGCAACACAATCCACAATAGACCAATGAAAATACCCAATCAAAGCCGCAGAAAGCGCCGCATATGACAACAAAGATAAAAGGAGCAAATATCAATGTATTTTGTCTTAAATCCGATCCCTTATCTGTTTTTGTGTAAGCATATAATAGGTACATGGAATTTACAGGCTGTGTATGTCTGGAGCGAGTTCGAAGTATATTTTGCTGTTAAAGTGATATATTTGTGTGCAAACTCTTCCGTATTATTTGCAATTCAAGTAAGTTTCATATCAGGTGAAATGGAAGAGAGCTGACAGTTTTAAACTGCAGACTGATGATAAATAAGTATAGTTGTCTGTTTGACATGAATTTCATTGACAGTTAATAAATATGTATGCTATAGAGTAAAAGTAAACACCGATGTGCTTCTAGAATAAAAGGTATGAAAAGCATGGAGACATATAAGAAAATTAAACAGTAAAAACGTTTTTCACATGAAAGGATCTGACTGAACAAATATATAAACTAATTGATAGTCGGAATAAAGTGTGTTGGCTACATTCCAATGTACATAATGGCTAGTTTATCAGAACAAGGAGACATCACTGTAAATGTACACTCCCTTGGAAGGGAACTGGCCAATAGTGTTCTCTTCCTGGTCTCTAAGAAAGAGTAATTTTATATCTGACGTTTCTTTTCCAAGTCTTGGTCGAGTAGAAGAGTTAAGACACCATCTGATAATTATTAGGTCTAGGTAACATCTAGGTACAGTAGATCTAAAGGAAGACTGATAACAATTTTACAAGAAATCCTAAATGAGTAGATAGAAAAAGATTACAGTTACTTTGCATTCTCTGAAAAAAGAAAGAATATTTTAAAAAACCCTCAGTAAATTGAATTGTCGAGTTTGGAATAATATGGACTGGTTTCGATAGCATTGCTTACTGTGGTTCAAATTTAGTATCGATACGTAAATGCACATTAAATTTATTAGTAAGACGGAATCGGTAAGTAATGTTCCCTAGTTTCTTTGTTACGGTCTCTAAAATTAGAATTGCAATGTAATGGCATTTGCATGACGAAATATAGCGATTCCCCTCGATATGCCTTTCAGTCCTGTCAAGCGTGGTAAACTGTCTCCACATATCTACGTTTTGAAAACATTGAAAGATACTGAAACAGAAAATACATATTCGAAGAAGTAGGATCCTTAAACTTTAGTAGATATTTATTGAATAATTCAGACCATTTTCAAATATTATATTTACTTTTCTATAATATAAGTTCATAACATTTATGATTACTTACGTACCTTTAACAGCGGTTGGTATTTCCATATACTTCCCTGCAGCTTATACGTATACATACGTATTCCGGGAAACTAGAAGAGTAAAAAAACGAATTGTTGATGAAGGTACAAAATGAGAATTATTACAAAAAGAAAACTCATATAGACTCATGTAGACTCATAATAAGACTCATATAGTATACCATAAATGAATATAGATTTGCACGAGGAAAAAACAAAGCCATTAGCATTATCTGAGTGATTATATTTAATTTATGAAGCATGAATATGCGTGTATATTGAAAGGTAATCTCCGTATCCTTGTCCTTTTGTTGGTACCTTTGCGTAGGGAAATATTTGGTACAGCGGTTCAGCAAGAAATGTGTGACAAATGGTAATAATTCATTTTGAAACGTGCGTAATACTAATTACAAATAAGTCACTTGACACTTACTTAGATCTTTACGTGTAGGTAGGCCAAATGACATTTAATGTAAATAGGGAATCCCCGATTTTTTCCAGACCAAATAGTCAGCAATGTATGCAAAGGTATTTCTTTTCACAAGTAAATGTTTTATTCTGCACATAATATTGCATTTATTATCCATTAAAACCTCAATATATATTATTTTAGAAAAGCTGAAAATAAAGTGTCCGAACGTAAAAAGGTTTGTATCAAGCCAATGTGAAGAAAATGTCATTACCCAACAAGGTTAATTTTATTAATATTTATGTTTAAGTGGTATTTCAAATAATCCTCCTGACAAAATTATAGTTTCATTGAATTTATTACGACTCTATAATACCTGGCCTAGTTCATAATTGGTCTATCAGGAACGCATTGCCATGAGTCATTGCATACCCATCATTAAAATTTGAATATTTATATATTAGAGAGGACAATATGCTGTGCTCTTCAGCGGACTCACTGAACTCAATGGTGGTAGCTTAATTGCCATTCAAACAATGGGCGACAAATAGACTTTGTCCTAACGTATTGGAAGCACGAGAATCTCCATCATTTTCTGATATTGAAACAACACTGATGAGTACTAAAGAAGGATTGTACTAATCCGTCCCACTTTATTATGTTTACTTGATTTATATTGGGACATATATTTGCAGTTTTGACGGGATATATTTAACTTAGCACCTGCTTTCCTTGTGATATATGATGATAGTGACAGCTATGATTGTTTCAAGTTTTATTTCATAATTGCATGTTTTCCGACAATTAAAGCATGTAAAAGCTTTTGTCTCTTACGGTGATAGACACCCCTACTCATGTCCTTTCTTTCTTTATAACTTGTGTACAATAGGTGTGGAAGATCAATGGTATATATATATATATATATATATATATATATATATATATATATATATATATATATATATATATATATATATATATATTAGCAAAAATGCAACCTTTGGTCGACATACGAGCAACCTTTAGGCGACCGCGGTCGCCTAAAGGATATATCTAGTGTCGCCCATAAGTCAAACAAGATTTTCTACTGTTTATGTGAAAATAAAAGTGTGTTAGCCACTTGATATATATAAATGACTTAGTAATAAGGTTAAATCTTATTTTTAAGTCAGCTTTATTTAAAAGGATACGTAGATCTTTACATTTTAAGTTTTTATATATATATTGACGGTGCGACCTTTCGGCGACATCATGTATACTACGTATATCTTTGTTGATAACGTGTATGTTTATATCAGTAAAATAGATTTTAAGGTCATTTTTGATCATCATCGTTCTTACGTATCGAACAGTAAGCATAGATAATGAATATCATAGCCCCATATATTAGCTAGATATTTTGCCCACTTCTGGGTTTAACCTCCGAAGTAATACCTTAGAGCGTGATGCGCATGCTTCTATATAGGCCTTGTCAGCTTCCGGACAATACGTCTCGATATTCTCAAAAATAATCGCGGGTTTGTAGTTACGTTACGGAAAGTGCATTGTAATTACTGTAAATGTAATGCAGGGATTTGTATACGTAACAGGGATGTAGCAGTGTAGCCAGTAAGAGGAATATTCCAAAGTATGGAAGAGGTTGGTTGAGCGCGCAATTTGACTGACTATGTGACTGTTGACAACAGTGTTGTTTGTACTGCAATATTCCGGCAATAACTCCAGTTGCAAACTGGGCTAAAATAGCTCTCAGTGACTTGCATAATTCGTAGATAGAGTTCATGCTGTAGGACTAGATTAAAGATTGGATTTTGATATAATCTACATGCAATTTAGGTGCTGGAGATACTGCAAAATGCCACACCACTATAGGGGTGGGGGTCGGTCTCGTATTGTTGCTAAGGGCAATTTACCTATAAAGAATATCGGGTACAGATAAAATACTCCAGGACAACACTCGCCTCCTACCTCCTCAATATAAAAGGTAGGACATAATTCCCTCCCCCATTATACGTTTATCCCCTTTTAGTTTTATTTTTAGCCAACACAAATATACATCTTTGTGTGTCGCCATGGACCATTTGATTCTGAAGCTTTGTCTGGGTCTCCTTTGAGTCGATAAATGAAATTTTGTGTGCGTGTTAGATGTTAGATCTTAACAATAACATAAAGAGATTAAGATGCCTAATTATATCAGAATTTATTGCATCCACGTCTTTTTCACCTCACTTTTATAAGCATCGTTACACACTTTTAGTACATTGCATTAAATCCTTAAGCTGTGTTATAACACTTGCATTTTAAAATGTACCATATCTGTTGGAAATAAAGCATTCCTAGCATAGAGATGGACTAAGAATCGAATTTACTTGTTTGACTATTATTTTGTGAAGTACATAAAATCTGAGCCATAACATTATTGTATAAACATGAAATTCCATCATTAAATTAAATAATCATATTTCCAGTTTCTTTTTTTCTTCTATCCCATCTCAAAATAGGTTAGTATATTTCTGACAGTTTAAAAAGTTTAAAAAAACTTGTTCTGGCGGAGGGGATTATATCCTAACCTTCATTTCTTTGTGGGGATTTTATCCTACACCCAACTGTCATATGGGTTATTATATATAATTTGTCGGTAAATTGTGAGCAACAAATATAAGTGTCTGTGGTGCTAGGAATGATAAGGTTTCTCACATGTCAGAAAAATGACAACAAAAATTTAGGTTTTAAGTAGTGGAAATTTTGTACACTTAATCCCAATTATACAATGTAAAGCATCCACCCTAATATTGATGTTGTATTGGTCTTTCTTATAAAATAAACAGTGTTGAGTAGCATGTTCCCTGGTTGACTGACAGGGTAACTAGATGTCAGATTTTCAAGAATATCTCTCACACTTGACAGCCCATATTGCCACTTCTCCATAGATTAAAGTATACTTGCTAGTCTGACTATGCTTACTCTGAAGTCTGTTTTCTGTTGGAGACCGCTGCGGTGGCCTAAGCGGTTCGAGTATCTGACACGGATGCTGGAGGTAGTGGGCTTGAATCCATGCTGGGTTATACTAAAGACTTATATCAATGGTAATAGCAGCTGCCTCACTTGGCGCTCAGCATTAAGAGGTTAGTGTTAGGACTGATCGGCCTGGTGTCAGGAAAATGTGACTAGGTGGAACATGATGCTATATGTCTGTGGCATGATGTCCTATTGCTAGACATCACTATAAACTGCCACACTGCAGACATCATAGCGATAGGACCAAAATGTTAAAGCTACTTTAAAAATGCGAATCACACACACACATTTCCTGATGGACTCAAATTCTGACACAACCAAGTGGATGCGTTTGCAAGTTCCGTTTACATAAGCTTTACTTGGTTGAAATGTGATTATGTCTATGGATGCCAAAGTCAGTTGTAGTTGGGTATCAGTGCCCATGGAAACATTTTTCAGACACTGGCCCAGGGCAGGTGACTTTTTATAAAAAAATTCACAAGCTCTGACTCCAATTTCCATGTGCTCAAAATTGCCCTATTTTTTAAAACTATTATTTGTCACACAACATTGAAACTGCTGTACTTCAAATATGAAAAGAAATCAACGAAAGCATATTAAATTGACTTTTGTATTTTCTCCAATCTCAAAATATTTCAAGTAAAGCAATGTTTTCCTCCAGGTCCTGATGTCAGCCATTGTCCAGTGGTATATAGTAGCAAGTTATTGTTACTACCTAGGTGACACCACCGCTACTGGTCCATCAGTCGGATTACCTTTTTAGTTGCCTTCAATCATAAACAAAGAAAACACTTCCTTCATTGAATTGTGAAGCTAAAATTTCTTTAATTATGTAAAGTATGTGTTGCTGTGTGCCTGGGTAGTATTAAATAACAGGAAAATAAATAGTAAAAGTACATATTGAACGAATGATAGGTCTAGTCAGAACATTTAAAATTTTAACAACTCCCTTGTCTAGTATGGAGTCGAAATTGCCATCAGAAATACCTGTCATTTGCTTTATGTGGTGTAATTTTAGAACTGGTATTGTTTCAAAACATGCATTAGTGCTATTTATCCAATATATGTGTATAGTATATTATTTGCTTGCAGTCATGGTTTTGAAAAGGATGTGCTGGAAATAAATATGATTAAAAGAGTCATTCTTTAGGTCTTTTATTTAAGTTCAGAATATATTGGCTATAGATGTGATGATGATCGTTCACTTCAAATACGGTTCATAAAAATGTTTGTCAAGAAGCTCCAATTTGAAATGGGATTTTTTTTTTTTTTTTTTAACTCTTTGACCATTTCAGTTCTCAATGTTCATTTCTATGAAAGTCAGTGTACTTGATATCCATGACTTGAAGGTTATAGACTGTACACACAAAATACATATCTGTGCACCAGTGCAAAAACGTTATCCTTGAATTTGAAAAAGATACCGGTAGTCGTGGTTTTCATCAAGGAGTGACACTCCCTCTGGGGAAATAGATGTCTCCTTTTAAGTTTCGAATATGGCACAGAGAGCGGTGACATTATTTGATCCCTTGACTAATATGGACATACCTTCCACAGTGTGAGTTATATTTACAAAACCATCTGGTGACGCATCCTGAAGTGGAAAATCTTTGGAGACTACAGGTCCACAGGGCTGTACTGAATTCACAGAGTCCGCCATATACCTCTGTACAGCGACAACCTTATATTTCTACCCATGTTCAATAGGTGCGGACTTTACATTTGTGACAACATTAAATGATCTGTCTAACTTGGTGCTATCTGTTATGTTTGGTGACTTTCATATTCAACAAAACACTTTCTAGACTGAATTGTGAGGTTAAAATTTCTTTAATTATGCCGAATATGTGTTATAGTGTGCCCAGGTGGTTTTAAATGACAGACAAATAAGTAGCAAAAGAGTACATGTTGAGAGAATAATAGGTCTAGCCAGACATTTAAAATTTTCAAAATGAACAACTCAGTAAATATTTGATACAGTAAAACCTGTCTTGAGAGACCTCTGCTATGAGAGACCACCTGTTTTGAGAGACCAGGACCTCCATGCACAGATTTATTGATTATATAGTTTTATTACCTGCTATGAGAGACACCTGTCTTGAGAGACCATTATTTTTTGGCAGAAGAGGTTGTCTTTCAAGACAGGTTTTACTGTATTAATATATTAGTTTCTATCTTATTGCAAGTCTAATCTGTACATCAATTTAAAAATTAAAAAGCAAAAAGGGCCACAGTGGGAAAATACTTTTATGTAAACTGTTCAGCCAGTGTAACTTTGACGTCCTTCTGAAGTAAATATAACACATCTGCACGTTCGAAGAGTACAAATATGTTTAAAATTGTTAATATTTCACTGTACGGAGATAAAATTACACTTTCTTTACAAATTAGTCCGTTGGCCATGGTTGTTGTTGCTGGTGTTGTAGGGTTTAACGCCATTTTTCAGCACAAGATAGGCAATACATGGCGGCCAGTATAAATGGTGGAGGAAGAACCCAGAGAAATCCCGGAAATAACCACCGACCCACGAGAAGCTTTCTCACCCACATTGGCCAAACCCGAGACGAGAACCCATGCAGACAGGGGTGAGATGGCAATGATCCATAACAGTGAGCGCTTTGGACCGCTCAGCCACTCGGGGACCCCCATTGGCCATGGTATAATGGCGAGTGTTCTCAACAGCAGAACCACATTAGGATCGTAAAATAACTTTATAAGCAACCCTTTTCTGAAGAACGATAGCATTAGTTATAAAAATGTAGATGCACATTTTCAGTTCGTTACATAAAATATGGTATGGTTTGGCTGTTGAGTATTTGTGACCATCGTTAAATTTACAGGCCAGCAAGGAACCAGCCACTAATGGTGTGTGCTTTCAGTAGGGTTTTTTGTTTTCTTCTAACTCAAGATAAATTTGTTTTTAAACTAATTAATTTTGTTTGTAAACTAATAGATACATGTATTACGTTTTTTTTCTTCTAACTTCTACTGGTCATATAGGCCTTTTCAATAAGTGTTGTTGTCTCGTCCTAGTAGGAACTCTTCAATGCATCTTTTGCGCATGCCTTATCTGTCGCTTCAGCTTCCGTGGGCTACCTTTTCATCAGTTGTCAAAGAATGCCTGTTGCAAAAACCTGTATTGTTGCATTTGTAGCAATTTCAGAGGGAAGGAAGTAGATGGGAAAACAATATCATTGCACTGATTTCCTGCAAGATGTAAACTACATAGAGTTTGGCTTCAGTGGTCATGGCTAGTACGGAAAGATTTCACTTACACAGGTAACAACCAAATGTGTTCCGATCATTTTGTGAGTAGAAGTGGGCCGTCAAAAGAGCATCCAGTTCCTTCAGATCTCCTGAACAAAGTGTTTCAAACGTCGGTAAGTGGCTGCATTGAGTACTATTATGCTCCATCCATTTTAAACGAGATGTGGGATAGGATTTATTCTTATTCTGTGGTTTTTAATCAGTTGTAATCAATAGCATTGTGTATGCTTTTAAAGTCATATTCCATATTTAACTTATTAAGTGTACTCCACACTATGATGTGTTACATACAGATGTTCGGAGATAACACAAAGAGTGTATTTGCATGTAGTCTGCTACTGCATTGTAGTTTAATTTGATGTTGTATCGACCTTTATCACCTGTTGTATTGTCTTTAAATCTGCTGTTGCCATTGGCACTGTAATGTCTACAGGTGCGCAGTTACACTATAAATATGGACTGTCTACCCATCCAGTACTTAAAGGAAATGCTGTAACTTACACCAGCACCAACTTTTAATTGTGCATGCTACATGTATATGTAAATATTAATTAACTGTTAAAAAAATTATGTTTATATTTGTATAATTATTTAATTTCAGAATCTGAAGAGTGAAACCTTGGAACTTGCCAATAGTGACTTTCAACTAAATTAAGATATGGAACAAGGTGGCATTGCTGAACAACAGAGTGATGACAAGGATGATTCAAATAATATTTCAGAACCATTTATAGCAAAAACTGAATCATCTCTGGACACCTATACATTTACATGATTATTGTTGACCAATAAATTTAAAAGATATTGCCGCCAGGCATATTAACAACCAATCAACACAAACCAAGACCCTACTGAAGATATATGTTTCTTCACAGTGTGATTTTAATGAATTGTCACCTGAATATGGCACCCCTGTTAACAAAGTGACAACTGTAGATTGCGGGATACAGGTTAATTCCCCTGTTTTAACATTTGAGGATATTGAAAATGATGACCAAAAAAATGCTATTTTATACTGGAGTTCCAAAAATTCAGCTATTTTCAAGGCATTATTTGATGAAATTAAGGATGATGCTACAAGTCAGACAGCTCGTTATGGTGCTGCAAGTGGAAAGGGACGTCCAAGACACTTGCGTCTGATAGATGAATTTTTTCTTGTCTTGATGCGATTGAGACTAGGCTTGTTACTGGAAGATTTAGCCAATCGATTTAACATTGGAATGTCGACATGTGGAATGATTTTTAATAAGTGGATTGATTATTTGTATATACAGTTAGATTTTCTAATCCAATGGCCTTCAAGACGTGCTGTTGATGAACATATGCCACTTTGTTTCAAGGAAAAATATCCAAATTGTAGGGTGATAATTGACTGTACAGAGTTATGCCTAGTTCCTTACAGCACAAATCTTTGATGTACAGTGATTACAAATCACATATCATATGACATGGAAAGGGCTAATTGGAATTAGTCTAGCCGGGGTTGTAACATTTGCATCAGATTTGTGGGCAGGGAGTGCAAGTGACAAACAAATTACTAAGGACAGTGCCCTGGTTGACATGTGTGAACCTGGAGATGCCATTATAGAAGACACAGGATTCTTTATTTCTGACATCACAACCCCAAAATGTGTCCATCTCATCATCCCTCCGTTTAAACAAAAGAAAAAACAGTTCTCCAAAAGAGAAGTGCAACAAACACGAACACTTGCAAATCTTCGTATCCATGTTGAGAGACAGATGGAAAGGATAAAAAAAATTAATATTCTTTAAACTGTTATGCCTATAAATATGTCACAATAAGTAACAAAAATATGGAAGATATATACACGATTAATAAATTTACAGCCACCACTTTGCAAAGCAAATTAGTATTATTATACTTTTAATTTAGATGTATTACAGCAGTCTGTTATGACCATATGCATGACATTACTTTCAAAATTTTGTGGCAGTAATTTTGACAGTTAAAAATACCTGCCTATATAACAATGCATATTTAAAACTCATTAAGTAAACATGTCACCTGCAGTTTTAATAAAGAAAACATTAAACTCTTCAGTCCATATTGTTGTGTAACCTTTTATTCAAATCTCATTGAGTCGATAAATTACTCGAAATGTCACCTTATGTCATTAATTTGACAATCACTTTATTTCTCTTTCTCATCATCACTGACCGACTGGTAGAGAAGGACACCTCTAAGCACACGTGTTGTGTACATTTCAGGAATAATTCCTTTCAAAGTCCAAACCACAAAATCACACCAATCCTTGCCCGTAATGGCCATTTGTTCTTGCACTTGAAACTAATATTCATGCTTCCTTTTTAAGATTGCACTGCCATGAAGGTCTAATGTGCAGAAGAAATCTGAATCTTGGGCACATTCACTTGGAGATTTAAATTTCCATCTGTCGGATGCTGGACACTTTATTTCCAGTAGCCTTGAGGAATCTTGACAACAAGGATCATGAACAACTCCACCTGGACTTGCACCCAACTGAGGAAAAAGTGTTAGCATAAAGCCCACACGGTGTCACATGAAGATCTGGATGAGATTGTGTCATGATATTTGTGTAAGTTATCCCGGCTGCAGGTTCATGATCCCTACCCCATTTGACATACTTGTTATCAAATGATGTATAGCCCGTGATAACTTTTACTAAATTGCCTGGTCGAGTAGTTTCTTTACGCATTACCACTTGGCCAAACTTTGAACTTATAATTCTACCTTTGTGGTATTCCATGCACCTATTGTTAGTATGCTGGCCTCTCGTTGCAAGTTCTATTTTGACACGTTGTTCTTTAGAATAGGATATGTTTTGAAGTGATTATGGAAATGAATTGAGGCGCCTTCAGAAGAAAAATATGTTTTATCAGAAAGCATGAAGTCAGTGTTGTCGTTGAGTGCTGGTATGCTATCTTCTTCATCCTTGATCTTCTCAAACTTGCTTAACCATCCAGGGACTTTAGTTTTAAAAGATTTTGTCTAAACCTTTCAACATTAACAGCTGGTTTTAAACTCCTCAGTATTATATAGTGAGTGGCAGAAGGAAAGATCCTTTGATTTCTTAGGACTAAGACGTTGTTTCCTGGGATTATTCCATTTTGATTTGGCAGAAGTCGAAGCATTAGTTCCGTCTTTGTTCTTTTCAGATATATCCACCAGTGCATATAACATTGCACCGATATGATTGCAGGTTTCACCCAGACTGAAAAAAACAAAGTCAAGAAAAAGAACTGGTGTACAAGGCCCATCACTGTTATATATGTATAATTAAATATGTATTGTAATAAGTGATTAAATTTAACTAGGGGTAGGGTAGGGTGGTGGTATGTTGTAAATGCATAGCCATATATTGTTTCTATTATTCCAATTTATTTTCTAATTATAATAATGAAGTATGATACACATTGTAGAATTTTTATAACAATATATTTGGGTATTTTTTAAACCTGGAACTTGGATATTTAAATAACTCAACCAAAAAGTACCGGATATGCAGATTTATATTTTAAGCCAATTTGAAAAGATAGGAAAATGTATGTCTTTTTTTCTTTAACACAAAGATTTGTGTGGCATCCAGGCTTGATATTAACTTTTAATAAAGCAAGTATCACAAGACAAAATATATAAAAATGAAATAGTTACCCAGCTGTACAATTGCAATCTGCTGAATTCACATTTACAGTGACTTTGGACAGACTGACCCATATAGTATAATCCTTCTTAGCACTGTTTGGTAATGACGGTATCACTTGACATCTCGTGTAACAATGTGAACATTCCTCCGAAACATTGTTAAATTCAACATTGTGGACGTGCCGGTCTTGAAAAAACACTTCACTCTTCAACTGTCGCTTTGCCTTCATTGTCAAAACTAAATAATTGTAAGCGTCATTGTCTGTAAAATTAGGGATGTTACACATCTCTTTTTTCGTCCAATTATTCAATGATGACGGCGATGGCATTTTCTCACCAAGAGAAGTGACCAGTTTCTCGGTTGTCCTTGATTTGTGTCCCTGCTGATCATCTAACGAAACACAGTTTACATCTTGTAGGCCCAATGTTTCAATCCTCTTCGCTCACTTGACTAATTCTTCTTTTCTCCCACTAACATTCTGCCCATGCTGTCTCAAGTAAGACTTAAGTTCGGGATTTTACACCTTTCCAAAGCGTCATCATTTAAATAGCTCATTGTAGAGGGTGATCAAAATCGATAAACTTTGCCGCCGGAAGTTGATTAAGTGATGACAGCGCCCCCTATCTTAGGGGAGTAGGTAACTTATTGAAAAGGCCTATACCAAAAGAGCTTTTAGATGGTCTTTTGACTGTCTTCAGTAGTACATTGTTTGTGTGTGTTAAGACAAGTTTGTTGTCACTGCTTCTCCTTAACTACTTATAGAATTGCATGAAACTTTACAAACAAATTCATCCCAGGGTCTAACAAATGGTGCTGCTCAGACATCCAATATGGCCACCACAGTGGCCATCTTAAAAATATTGTTATCACCATTCCTAAATGGATGGTCGTATCACCATTTTATTTTCACTAAAAGACTTCACATGATGTCTAGCTGGTCCTTGGTAATGAAAACAATATCATCAATATGGTTGCCACTGACCATCTTGAAATTCTTGTTGTTGTTACTATTCCTGAATGAACGGGCATATCAGCATGTGGTTTTCACTAAAAGAATTCTGCTGCAGGCAAGTTGGTCCTCGATAAAATGGTGCCAGTCTGACTTCCAGTATGGCCCAAATGACAGCCATCATGAAAATCTTGTTATTGCTACTTCTTCTGACTGGAGGTCGATATCAACACGGGGTTTTCCCTAAGAGACTTTGTATAATGTCTTGTTGGTCCTAATTAAAATGGTGCTGATCTGATATCCAATATGGCCACTACATCAGACATCTTGAAAGCCTTGTCTTCGCTACTTGAATGGATGGTCATATGAACATGGAGCTTTAACTAAAAAACCTCATGGGCATAAATGACAATGGTACTGATAATAAGTTCAGTATGGCCACTACAGTGACCATTTTTCAAATATTGTTATTTCTACTCATCCTTTATGGATGGTTGTGTCATCATGGGGTATTCACCAAAAGACTTCTTAAAATGTCTAGCTGGTCCTAAATAAAAAGGGTTCCGATCTGACATCCAGTATGGCCGCCATGGCAGCTATCTTAAAAATTTTGCTATCGCATCTCTACTTAAACAGAAAGTAATACTGACATGGGGTTTTCACCATATGCCTTTGTATGATGTCCAGTTGGTCTTAAATGAAAACTGTGCTAATCTGATTACCAAAATCTCCATCACTACAGGGCTTATCATTGGAAAAGTACAGTAAATTTATTGGGGGCCCCGAGTGGCCGAGTGGTCTAAAGCTCTCTCTGTTACGGATCACTGCCATCTCACCTCTATCTGCGTGGGTTCGAGTCTCGGATTCGGCGAATGTGGATATGTGAGAAAGCTTGCCAGTAGCTTCTTGTGGGTCGGTGGTTATTTCCTGGGCTTTCCCGGTTTCTTCCTCTACCATTAATACTGGCCGCCATGTATAGCCTATCGTGTGCTGAAAAATGGCGTTAAGCCCTACAACAACAACAACAACAACAACAACAGTAAATTTATTTGCATGATATATTTAACAGTTGAAAGTGTTCTCTGTTCTCATCGGGCTCAAAATTACAGTAGCATTTCCACTGCACTATCATTTTAGAATTGTGGCATTTTAGAACCCACTGTTACACCTTAATGTTTCATGATATCCATTAAAAAATAATCAGTTAATTAAACACCCTATCGGCAAATACTAAAACCCCATCATTCAAATCACGCCTTTTCTTTTCTTATATGTGTGATTATTAATATAATCCAGGATAATTGCTTGCTCGCTTAGCCACTACATGTATCTGTTGTACCTGTCTTGGCCAGGCTTCTGGTGAATGATCTTTGTTTTTGGATTTTCACTAAAATAATCACATGATTGGCCTGCCATGATGGAGTCCACTGGTATCATATATTATATATCTCGGTGATTTCCATGATCAACTCATAGCGTGTGACACATATTTTCAAATTAAGCAAGTGATCATTCTGAAAAATTAACTCTGCACCTTCAGAACAAGCATAAAATTACCTAGCTAGCTCCATCTAGATCAGTCACTGATGATTAAACATTGGTGATTCCAATTCAGATAGTGGAAATGACCTAAAGAAAGATCATAAGAAAGGAAAAGAGAGTTTTCAATGGTGAATGAGAGATTTCATATACTTGGGTGAAAATCAGTGGATCACATGGAAAAAAATTTCTGTACTGCTAAATTTTGGTTTAGATCTACTTAGTTGCAAATGGGTGATATGAGAGGGTGGGTTGGCATTGAGTTGCATTACTTTAGGCACTATTAAAACTTGTTATTAGCTAGTCTGTCATAGAACAGAAGAGGTTATATGATTGTCTATCATGTATCATTTGCTATCCATCCGTCTGTTACTGCTAATTTCTTATCACAGCTCCTAAACTGCTTTGAGGATGGCAGTGAACCTTTTTTACACATTCATTCTAGTTGGTCCGAAATGAAGATGCTGCTGCTCAAACATCCAGTATGAAAATCTTGTTATCTTTGCTTCTCTTGAATGTAGAATCCCATTGACATAGAGTTTTCACCAGAAGTCTTAACATGCATGTAATGAGAGTTTTCACCAAAAGTCTTAACATACATGTAACGTCTAGTTGAAAATCTTGTCATTACTCCTCCTCAATGGATGGTGATATAAAGTTGTAACTAAAAGACTTCGCATGATGTCTAGTTGGTCCTAAATGAAAATGGTTCTGATCTGAGTTCCATTATATCTGTCATAGCATCGATCTTAAAAGCTTTTTATCATTACTCCTCCATAGCGAATATTTTTATGACAATGGTGCTAGTCAAAACTCCAATACGACTATCATAGTGACCGTTCTGAGAATTTTGTCATCATTACTCCTGCTAAATGGATTTCATATTAACATTGGGATTTTACTAAAAACTTAAGGTGTCTAAAGAAAATGGTGCCACTCAGACCACCACAGTGACCATTTTAATGGTCATATCAGCATGGTGTTTTAACTGAAAGACTTCTTAAGATGTCTGGTTGGTCATAAATGACAATGATGCTAAACTGAGCACCCAAATGGTCATTTGGAAATTCTTGTTCTACTCTTCCGTGGAAACTCATTTTGACATGTGTATTCGTCAGAAGAGTTCTTCTGATGTCTAGTTGGTTCCGAATGAAAACAGTGCAAACTGACCCTCAGGACGACCACCATGCTGGCCATATTGAAAGTGTTGTTATCTCTGCTCCTCCAAAATGGATGGTTATATCAACATTGGGTTTTCACCAATAGACTTCTTATGATACCTAGCTGTTTTTAAGTGAAAATATTGCCATTGGTAGAGCCAATACTGATGTTCAAATGGCTGTCTTGAAAATGTTGCTGTCACTAACCCCCTTCCCCACAGCATGGATGGTCATATTGTCATTGGGATTTCACTAAAAGACTTTTTATATTGTCTTGTTCAAACTCTATGGTCTTAAACTAAGCAAAAGAAATGCGCAAAAGCCATCAAGTTTTTTAAAATTCACAAATAATTTATTTCCATAGAATAAAAGGAACTTAACAGTATTGTGAATTAAATCCCAAATAGTCCTAAAAATTCTATCACATTTCCAAAAGTATAATGTTCTAAATGAATTCCAGTGGTGTTCCAAGTAAATTCCAATCTTGCATGTACTGATGTACGAATGGTCTTGAATTTGCGAATTTGCAAATGGTCTTGCTGTTTCAAATCGATGTAATCTAGAATATGTCCTTGAATAAATTCACAATAATCCTCAAAGAGTGATGTTATCCTAAGGTCAATGAGCACTTTGTAATTTCAATAAATACTGGTAATGGAAATAAATAAATCTTCTCAAATAATAACTGAACACTACTAAAAGACCGATTCCACTACAGATGTTTAGATAGGATTAGTAATTCTGATTTAAACAACATTACATGTATATACCTTCTCATTTGACCTATGTTGCAATAAACCATTTTCTGGAAATAGTCTGTCATCTTAGTAGAATTTCCATCAAATTCGTCAAAAAAGGTCAGGTCCGTTTATATAAATTTTAGCAAGCTGCCAGGAGAAGGGCAGGTAGACCATGTTTTTCTGAGGGGAATACCAATGTCCTGAACTCACATCCAAGTAAACATGTTTACAAACAAAATTACATTATCTTAAAGTACAGGCCCACGATAACGGACAAAATTACTATTTAATATGTTGTTTACAAAATGACCCACAACACTGTATAATCATTAAAAAAATTAATATAGATATACATAGCAGTCTCCTTAGTCTTAATCGAATAATGGTATTGTATTAAACCCCTGGAAATTCTTCTCACAGAGTAAAGCTTCAGTCCATTCTAGGGACTCTTGTTATTTTTATTGTAGTAACAGTAGTATTTGCTGTTATAGTTTACTTTGTTGTTGTTATTTTCTGTAATGTGACAAGGAATTTTGTGCATGAAAATTAGATGTTACTCAGGAGTTGCTCCCAAGCAAGAGCAAGAAATACTTTGATCACAAAACATAACTGAAATGGGTGCTACACTATAAAATTTTCTTTTGTATATCCAAGTAGGAAATGGTGCAGTTTGGATCTTCACCTTGTTTTGAAGACGCAATTAAAAAGCGAGGGATTGTTCCTTGATTTATACTGAAATATTTTTCCAATGACAAACTAGTTGCAATTGCAATTGTTTTACATGGTAATTAAGTGTTGATAGTTTTTAATCAGTAGGTTGCTGCATTAATAGGCATCATCATTTCATTTGTTAGAATCACAGAAGTGAGCATGAAAACCTCATCCAGTGAGCTGTTTATATTATGCCTGCATTTGGAATAAATATAACATGGATAAATTCAAAGACTAATGAGTTTCGATATTCTTTGAAATTCAAAGACTAATAAGTTTTGATATGTCAGAAGTGGTTCATATAACAAAAACGGTAGCCAATTGCAATTTGGAAAGAAATGCAACAATCCAATTTGTATCAAACTGGCTGGCTGTGAAAAAAAATTTGCATTATCAATTATTTTACAAATTCTGTATATCATTGCGGGCCGCAGGAAATAATTCCATGGGCAACGTGTTTGAGACCCATGGACTAGATACATGTAGTGAGTGCCTTCTAGCAATGTACTGCAACCTTAATGTTTCTTCTTATAGTTTTATACAACAGCCATGTAATAACATTACATGTGCACCTTTTTTCCAGATGTCAGTCTGCTTGTTCTTTATTTTCTTCAGAATAAGTTAGGCTCCCTACAATCTGTGGTCACCAAACTATTTGAGCAGCTTGCCTTTGGGAAGAATCTGATTAATTTTAGGTATCAGAAGTCAGGCTGACTAGGACTGAAAGACTGAAGATGGTTATTTACATGTATACTCACTGCCTTGACCAAACCATGTAGATGGCTCACACACGAGATGCGAAAGACACTAATAGATTGAAAGAGGATGACCCACTTGTTACATGGTGCTTTTGTTGGTTATTGTTATCTAGGAGATGATCGACTTTGATGTTATTGCCTGGACTGAGTAAATAACAATGTAAAATATGAAATTAATGGATGGAATAACAGATCTGAGCAGAGATATAGAATAGAACAACACAAGCCCCTATATGTAAAATATAACAGTTTAATCAATTACATAAATAAAATGAAATTGAACATGACATTTGAATGATACACTTTCTTTTAGAAATAGAATTTCAAGATTTATAAGAAATGCAGTTATCCATTTTATTATACCGATAAAACAAATTTCATCATAGAGTCGCGTGAACAATAAAACTCATTACTCAGCATGCCGGCATAACCTGTCTGTGTCTCATCCTTCCAAATTAAGTGTTTGTGAGAGGTCAGAGTCGCTGTATTCGTTTTCCTCTTTTCTCTCTCTCTCCAGCCTCTTTTGGGTCTTCAACCATAACCTGGTTGTCTGTTCTCTGTCCCCACTGTGTGGTTTAGATATAGAGCTCTTTTTCCCCTTATGCTTTCCAAGACACTCTCTCTTTTCTGACTCAATGTTTTTGTGTCATTCACTTCCAGACACCCATCCCTTGGATAATGTTTTAATGAGAAAAGATACTTGCTGTTTTTCTTGGAGTGGGGCTTCCCCTTCCTCCGAAAAACTTGGACTGCCAAAACGTTTGATGAAGAATACTTAAAACATTGAATTTTGTCATGGAAGCACACTCCCTCGTTTAACTTAGTCAATCAGGATTAACTATATCTAACTGCCAAAATTTTAACCACCCCAGCAAAGTTAGAATAATTCTATCTGGTCCGCCTTTATTAATACCACCCCAGCAAAGTTAGAATAATTCTATCTGGTCCGCCTTTATTAATAACTATTCAGGAAAAACTAATTTTAGACACTTCTTTCCAAATGGCACCAGACTGCTCAGGTGGCCTAGTGGCTAGCGCGCCCACCTCAGATGCGGGAGTTTGAGGGATCGAACACCAGCAGAGTCATACCAAAGACTTATAAAAATGGTTCTAACAGCTGCCTTACTAGGCGCTTAGCAATAAGAGGTTAGTGCTTGGACTGGTCAGCCTACTATAATGTGACTGGGTGGGAGATCATGCTACATGTCTGCGGCATGATACCCAAGTGCTAGACATCACTATAAACTTCAGTACTGCAGAATTGTAGTGATATGACTAAAATTGTTAAAGCTACATTAAAATTCCAAATCATATGCGCACAATCCAAATGGCACAATATTGTCTCAGGCTCGTCTTTAGTTGTAGTGGGGAAAAATCAGTTAGCCCATTCTGTCCCCCTCACCCTTCCCCGATTTGTCAAGTGACCCATTGTATGTATGGTATTTCACTTGTAGGCCTTCAGCATATTACCAAAGAACCCATTAATAATAAGAAATTATTGGGTTTGGGGTGAGCTCAGTTATACTCAGATATGTATGAAAACGGGGGTGGCCTTTACCCCTACCACTCTCGCCACAACACCACAGATGCCAATAACGGGAAGTTGACTGCTCCTCCTTAAATGTTAAATATAGCAAGTTTCATGACGTTTGTGTTACTAGTTTTAGAGATTTGGTATTGCACAAAAGCTGTGTCATATAGTTGATAATGATGGTGTCACCCAAGTTTGTGCTAACCTAGAATTCCTTTGTCTGCTTATGTTTATGTTTATTTTTGGGGCATGTGCTTTACTTCATTTAACAGTTAGACACAGTATGTGCATGCTTTTTAGAATCTAATTGCAAAGTCTGAATATAATCAGAAAGAGAAATTAATGGGGTTTCTTTCAGTAACAAGATATACCCAATCATCTTGATCCACATAGATTCAGCCTAAAATATGCATCAAATAATGAGGGATTGTAGCAGTTATCTTCCCTTTAAACCGATCGGTGGCAGCATGGAACAAAGCAGTCCAAAATTATATCCAGTACACTTCCTACCTAACAAACAAGCAATGCAAAAATAAAGTATCTTCATTTTGCTTTGCAAAATATGTCAGTTGTACGGATCATGGACGTTATCGGCGGTGAGAGAGGAGTTTAAAAGACGAGGACCTAGGTTATCTATGTGAAAAAAGGAGTTAATCAATAGGTTAAGCAAACTAGTTATCGGTGATATTGTTGTCGCAAATGGAAAATCACATTTTCTCGTTTCTGCATAAAAATGAAATACACAATTAACTTTGTGATTCTTTTCCGAAATTACTTTTCAGCAGATTCATATCCCTCAAATTATAAAATTCTTGGAACATTCATATATGTGTTCTGAATAATTCAAGATGGTTACTTGGTGGGGTAATTTAGTAAACTATTTAGACTTCCTAAGAAATGATTTTATCCGTTAGTTTGGAATTATACAAGATTCTTGTTGAATTGAATATTTTTTACGTTAAACATATATTTTATATATTATTAAAGTAATATCATATCTGCATTATATTAAACTATAATTGTTCTTTTTATTCTCAGGTTTTAGGCCTATGATGATTTGTTTTCCAAGTATTTTTATAAGTCATATGAATGAAATAAAATGTTACTGTGTTAATGCTGCTCTCCTTCAGAAAATAAATTTCTTTTAAAACAGAACATTAATATTTTGATTCTGACGTCTTTGCTTCTTATTTAAAATGGGTTTAATTTAATATTCAGCCCATACATGGCTGAGAGAGAGAGAGCGAGAGAGAGATTTTTTTTTGGGGGGGGGGGTGTACATTGATATCTGTCAGATTTGATAGAAGTGAAATATTCTATTTTTATTTTATTCGGACAACCTATACCCAAAATATTATTTGACAAAATGAGAGATGTTATCATGGTCTAATCAAATTTATTGGTGTGTTTTAGTTTTTCAAGGACACTTTGCAGTAAGATTCAGAACATGAAATTGGATTGTGTCGCAGTAGAATATATGATGTAATATTTTAAATGGAATTGCTTCTGATTACCAAACACATACACACACAAATCTGTTCACCGTTGTATTAATGATTTATTTACGTGAGGCCTGGCTCTGTTAAAAGGCGTATATATTGTAAATGTATACCAAGTCTTATCTATCTCTCCATGACCATGTATTTCACAATTGTTCACCAAAATAAATGCAATGTTTTAAAAACTTTATAATAAGGTTTAAATACGAAACTGTTCTCAAAGTTGTTTTGCATTTTTAATTGTCTTATAATGAGTGAATTAAAATAATATATCTAGACTGATCAGTAATAGATTGTTCTGGGGAACAATAAAGTCCAAGGATAACCAAATATCGGGACCAGGTTTTTCTGTGGCTCCACCTCTTTGAAAGATAACTGGCTAAGATCCCTCATTGAAGAATATTCATCCATGTTATAATTCTTGTGTGCAGGGAAAAACATTGCTGTTTTATAATGTGACCAGGAACATTTTATTTTTCATTTCTTCATACAAAATATTTGAAAACAGTTGAACAGATTCATTGCACTTGGAAACCATTTTATTAGTCTTATGTGAAATGAGGCTTTATGTATGATTCTTTAATTGTTTTAACTATTTTATCATATTACGTATAGTGTTGTGTGCATTTAAAACGTTTTATAGAAATTATAACTAACCAACTGTATACTGAATTTTTGTATCATTAGCTGAAATTAAGATTATGCATAAAGTGGAGATGGAATTTAGTGTGAATATTTTGCATTGCTCCTATTCTTAATCTTTGGAAAGTTGTACTGTCTTTAAACTGAATTGTTTGAGGAAACACTATGGACATTTACAGGCAGCTATTGTTCAGTATGACTGGCCACATTTATGTTCAAAACTAGGTTAATTGCCTGTCCTGGGATGGGAATTAAAAAAAAAAATTGTATATAAAAAAGTTAACAAATTAGGATGCTTAAAAGACAGTTTGAAGATAAAAATACAAACAAAGTAATACAAAATTTGGGATGAAACTTGCAACCTCTTGTTTGGCAGCCTGGACACACAGAAACAACTCTTGTTGTACAGTTACAGTAATCAAACTGACAAAGTTAGTGACAAAGACCTGGTCTTATGCTCCTATGATTACATATATCTCTTTACCTTTAGTTAATATTTCCTCATACTTTTGATTATACAGTTATGAAATTTGATGAGATTATTCATTTTAAGAGTTTGTTTTACCCATCTACAAAAAAAAAGGTAGGACCGTGACCTACATTTCAGGTTCAGTTAATGATGTTCTTTGGTGACATTAAGCTCACTTTCTGAGATCTTGGATACTGTTGCATGTTGAAATATGAAACTTTTTATTTGAAATATGAAACTTTTTTATTTTTATATTTATTAACTGTACCAATTATTAGCAAGAGTTGGTCAAAGCAACATATTTTTTAACATTCATGCATGTTTATCTGTAAACAGAAAGTTATGACACTGAATATTATATACATTTGCATTCATCACTGGTAAAAATAGGTCACATTGACCTAATATGTTCCATTAATTAAAAATAACATTGATCTCATTTTTTTTGTTCACTTAAACTGTTGTGTGCAAGTTATAAAACTTCATTGAAGCATTCATTTTCAAGGAGCATGGCACATCATTGACAAAGTTGGTTACAATGAAATACTTTGAACATCTACTGAATATGTAAAGCTACAATGTTTAACTCCATTTCTCTTAACCTTTTGCATTCCAGGCATAAAATGCACATTGTCTATTCATTTCTATACACACATGTATATTAAATATTTGAAAAGGTGTATACAGTGACCTGTTTTATTTCTGATTTGTCTTTGT
Source organism: Megalonaias nervosa (assembly GCA_016617855.1). Taxonomy (NCBI): domain Eukaryota; kingdom Metazoa; phylum Mollusca; class Bivalvia; order Unionida; family Unionidae; genus Megalonaias; species Megalonaias nervosa. Next base: position 16,291 of record JAECUM010015028.1, on the reverse strand, counting down.
TTAGTATTGGGGGGGGGAAGTACTGCAGTTGAGTAGAGACAGCGTTCTGTATTATTTTCTGTTAAAGTATTTATGTGGAAAAGTTATTGCATTAGGAATGACAAAAATAAAAGTATCTAATGAAATATTTATCAGTCAAAATTGTATATTACAAAGCGAAATTTCTGGGTTTTGCCTTATTAAGCTGTGTATAAAGTGTTTGCAAACCCAGAACAGTGTTTAATTTGTGGTCATTATGTTCAAATTTATCTTACTTACCATAGTGATTGAAATTGCAGGAATTATAAATTTTGTAGTTCCTTGCAGTGTTTGTAAGTGTAAGAATCCTGTTACCACCTAAGCACTTCTTTTTAGGCATTGCATTTTTATATGGATCTGAATGCGAGTTACTTTTCTAGGATTTTATAACAAATATGTTGGGGCGGGGCATTTCTAAGATATGTTAGCCCATAGCCTACCACAAATGATGAAGGGATATGTTATCAGAGTTTTTGGTGTTTTTTTTAAAATTCTCAATACATTGAACAATTCATCCAAGATTTCTCTTGCCTACCAAATATTATCACTTGCCCCGTCTAGTTGGACTTGGAATTGTCATCCATACAATGTATTTTCTCTCTGATCAATTCGTTGTTATTGCAACTCTTCCTGAACAGAAAGTCCTATTAATTTGTGGTTTTCACCAGAAGATTTTTATGAAGTATATATATAGTCAGTCCTGAATGAAAGGTGTGCCGATCTGACAGTTAATATGGCTGCCTTGAAAATCTTATTGTTCTTACTTCTGGGTGGATGGTCGTATTAGCATATTGTTTTTTTTTATCAAATAACTATTTATTTTGTTTGTGGTGCTGATCTGACATCAGATGTGACTGTTATGGCAGCCATAACAGAAATCGTGTTACTGTTATCTCATAAATGGAAAACCATGTTGACATGTGGCTTGCACCAGATGACTTATTATCAAGCATATATGAAACTAAATGACAATGGTTCCAATCTTCCAATCAGCATGGCTACCATTGTAGCCATTGTGATTCGTATTTGCATTCTTCTGAATGGATAGTTATATAGACATTTGGTTTCACCAAAAGACTTTTAATGGTCATGAATGAAAACTTTGTAGAGGTGACATCCACAATGGCCACTATGGCAGCCATTATAAAATCTTGTTATTGCTTCTTCATCTAAACAGAAAGTCATAGCGGCATTTTCACCAAAAGACTTCCTTTTGTTGTCTGGTTGTTCCAGAATCTGACATACAATATGGCCACCATGGTGGCCATCTTAAAAATCTTGTAATCACTACTACTTCTGAATGGATGATCATATCAGCATGGGTTTTCTCCAAAAAACTTCATAAGATGTCTCATCGGTGCTACAGCTCTCTGTATCGTCATTTAAATTATAATATAGTTTTTATGTAAGCCATTTGAGCCTATGACAGTTATATTTTAAAGTCTTTAATTCAGTGACTAGTTAGCACTGTAGTAAAGTACTTGGAAGATTACGTGAATTTCTTCAAGGATTTGAATATATAACTAATTCTCTCAGATTATGCGAAACCTTCAAGGACTTATGTGATATTCTACGTGCACAGGATTACATTGAAGTAAAAACATTTGGATTAATAACTACTAAATTCATGGTAACAAATAAGCACTTTAGAACTTTCATTCAGAATACTTTGGAATAGTTTCTGGATTAGTGAGACGTTGGTAGGATAATTAGGTTTACATACTTGGAATTTGTACATTTTAAGTTATTTTTAATTCTATCACAGTGTTTGATTTTATATTTTATTTAAGTAAATTTATATTTTGGAAGACTTGAATGCTTGTTTGGTTTTACCTGGTCTTGTTACTTAACTTCAAGCCCTATGATGCAACGTTGGTCTTAAATGATGCCAATCTGCAAAGACAGTATGATTGCTGCAATGGCCATCTTGAAAAACATTGTATCACTACTCTTCCTAAATGAATGGTCATATCAACATAGGGTTTTCACCAGAAGACGTAACATACAAAATGGCCCCAATCTTGCATCCATTATGGTTGCCATCGTGGCCATTTTGAGTGGGATACAAATACCAGACCGTATGTGAGAAACTGAATGACTTCCGTTATTAGGAGCACAACTGGTTGTGCAACAATCTACCCCAAGATCAGCCACAACTGGTTGCCAAAAATCAACCAAATACATTGACAACATTGCAAGTAAAACAAGTCGCATTTAAGCATTATACAAATACCAAGTAGCATAAGAAAAACTGACATTTTCAATATCAGTTATTATAGGCAAACCGCGTCGGATTGAGAAACTGCAGCACAATTAAATATCCAAATTCCTTCAAGAGCCCCAATAGCTGAAACTGCATGCGTGGTTGTGGATGAACAAAACCATTGTCGTATTGCAGCTGAAGCTGCATCATATGTTCGTGAACAAGACCGCCATCACTGTATTGCACATACCATTATTACTGAGGCTGCCTCAAAAGCGCAGCAATTACAAGTACCAGACTGAGTGCATGTACAAGTTTCACAAGCGTCATGGTGACTTAAAAATGTTAGGCAATTATTCAGATTGAATTCGTGCCAGGTAAAGACCTGGTGGAACTTTTTCAAAGATGTGTCTAACAATCACATTGATGTTACATCAGAAAGGCACATCTGGAGTTAAAACATATAATTTTGTCCATGTGCATTTGAATGAGACACTTAACCATGATAAGAATGGATTATTAATAACAACCTTATAGCATTATGGTGATCCACTTATAAGCTTAAACCATAAAGACACCAGGGCTGTTAATGACAAAATCTACAAAAGCTTTAACATGATTCTTGAGACATTGGAAAAATGGACCCACACATTGTCTGAATGGACTTTTGAAAGACACGTGCTAGTTGAAGTGCACATTTCCGCGTGTTGCCATTTGAACCATTTTGCTGGTCTGTTTTGAATGAGCGATCATGTCCAAGTTGGATCACGTGGGTGGCAACACAGGCTGATGGGGAATATAAACAATGCTTGGGTAAACTCAATTTTGGTAATATAGAATATTATGTATTATTCGTACCTGGCTAGGAGACACAAGGTACCAAAAAATAGAATTACAATTGCATGATGTGTCTCTGTTTGTTCTTCCATGAGCCTTTCTTGGAAATTGACGGATAACCCTCAGTAATTATTATCCCATCAATACCACAGTTTGATTTATTAACAATGGCACCCTGGCATTGTTCAGAAGCACAAAATATTCCATCGACAGATACGAAATCAAAGCTGTTCTTGACAGCCTTGACATTACCACAACGATTATTGGACTCGCCCAGATACAGTGATGATTCAGCGAGATCCGCTGACCCAACTATCACATTTCCAAAGATACTTCTGATAATGCAGATTCATGACTATATACATATCAGCAACCTAAAATATAAAGTGCTCCTTTTAACGATGTAGATTCAGAACCTTTAGTCATGAGTACAAGCAACAGTTTCAATGATGGATTTAAGCAGTATGAAGCACAACTTCACGGAGGCTTATCAGTCTAATTAAAATCAGATCTCTGCTGTCCTACTTGAAGATCTGATGACGACCACTTAGGGGTCATGTTCTGGTGACCTGTGAATTATCCAATGGAAGTGCAGCTTTCAAAAATCTGAAAGTGAATCAAATCGCTCGGTATACACTAATGCTCTTCATCCATACTGCTCAGTGTCCAAGCGTGAAGATATGAAACTTCATCTGATTGACTGATAAAATTAGCGATTATGGTAATAACATATGTTACCAGAACATGACCCCAAAATGGTCGCTGGCAGATCTTCATGTATAACAGTGGAGATCTGACTTTAATCAGATCGGGAGGCTCATTAAGGTTTTCGTGTGAAGTCTGGAGCCATGTCAACATTGTTGTTCCTCGCACTCACCACATACACGCATCAAGTAACTGATATTATGGGACAGTTTACAAGGCAAATAAGTACCCGACCTTGTCTTCATACCAAAAGATATTCCTTGCCTTTCAAACTGTAAATAGAGACAATGGCCAAACCTGTAGTAAGATGATATTTGACGAATTAGAAGTAACTGAAGCGTCTTGGCCGTTAAACGGTTATCAGGAACCCGCTGAAAAAAATGTTGCTTGACTTCACAAACGTATTGCATGTTCATGTCATCTGTGTTCGTATCAAGACAATGATAGGCATGCAAATTTTGCTGCACTTGAATTGTTTAGGTGGTCCGTAGTTGACGCATACATTCAAGGACTTGGACATGCAGCATGTGACAGTGGTTACAAATGATAAGTTATAATCCACTCTGACAAGATTCTGTTGTTGGAGGTCATGAATTTACAAATGAGGGTCATTGACACGTTTTTGGAACATTGAGTAATTAGATCTGTTGCATTTTTGGTAATAATGTCCCATCACCATCGTGAAGTTAAGGCCCATCATGAAGATAAAGTTGGTCTTGATGAAAACCAGCTTACAAGAATAACAGAAAAACGATATAAAAACATGATCCCAGACTCACATTGAGACTTTCTCTTTCTAAGATGACTGCGATTGTCCCCTGTGGTTGTCTCAAACAAAATTTGATGAGCTTAATGTGGCCAATGAAAATAACACCTCGGTGACATTAAAATATCCAAAGCAATAAATACAAAAGTTCAGTGGAACATTTCCATTCCTTGCAGAGATTTCAGTGCTGTTAGCAGCTGCAGTTCCAGTGGTTGCAAAGCCGATTGCACTAGAGGCAGTTGGAACAGCGTCTGGAACGTCTGTTTGTGGAAACATAAATGTTAAATGAATAAGTAAAGGTAAAGATTTTCAATTACCAGGAACAACTTACAAAATACTCTCAGATGTTTTCTACTACCCAGTACAACTTGCAGAAGGTCTCGTCGCTAACCAATTTTTATTTACTTGCGATGATAAAATCAAACATTCTCAAAGTGTCTTTATGTGGGTGAACATGCATCGAGGATTCCACAAATAATGCAAAATTGCATTGTTAACCTAGATTTGACAACGGGACCTAGAACGCATTGTGTAACATATATACTGACACCCAAACATCTTATATATTTTGACTTGTATTGGCTTGCACCACCACTTAAAACTGTTGATTATTTAACCCGTGGAGCTTGAACCCATGGCGATAGGCCTGACTGCCAGCCACCATTTTATTCATCTCTGCTGTTGCAGTTTCTGTTGGATGGCCCAATATGAGGTCATGTTGTTGCTGAAGAATTGCATGTACTTGAGCTTTCACCATCCCAGCAAATGCGTATTGAAATTACTTTAAAGTTTGCTTAACAGTATACCAAATGTATGTCGGTATTTACTCAGATGTGGTGCTGATGAAAACCTGAGCAGATTTTCCACCAATGCAGATTTGGCTGAGTTCACCAGCCACGTTGTTGCTAACACTGACCCAGGTGATCTTGTGAAGATCGAACTGGTAAACTTGCAATGTATAACATGCTATTTGTGGAATCGACATGGCAACAACCTTTGGTCTGCGTGTGGTATGAATCACAACCACATCGACTATTATAGCTGCACCCAGTGGAATTGTCGGCTTTATCGATAGGAACCAGTGTCGCAGACGGTGTAGTAAAACTATTTCGTTATGGCTGCATTCTGGAATACGTGTCTATTCCGAGCTTTTCATGGCAGCACACAACAGTCTTAGTACGATTAATAGCTCTACTCAATGTCTATTGAGGATCAAATAACTAGAATGGCTGATTTCGAGTTTGTGTTGGTGGAAATGGAAAACCACCCACAACTCGGTGCACATGTATAAAACCAGGGGGTTTGTGGATTTACAGACAATACAAGTTGAGTAATTATCTTTACAAAAATAAGAAGTTTATAAATACCAAAGGCAAGCTATGTGCATTGTATTTATCATGTCATAATAGCAAGGACATGATTTTCAAGTGGAGTGGTTGGAGCAGTATTTTATTGGTTGCCAGTTTAATTCAGTCTTTTATTCTACAGGACTATCCTCGTACATGGACGCATATTGGTAACTTTCATAGATTATAATCCACAGTTCACATGCATAAATGTGTGGTTTCATTTGATATGAGGACAAAGTCATATTGGGTAGAGGGCTGTCACCTGTATCAGTAACTGTTGCAACTCTATGGTCATAAACTCAGTCACATAAAAAAGAAAAACTAACAAGTATTGTAAAACTTAGCAAACAATTTAGTTATCAATGTTCTAAAAAGAAAATCTTAGAGTAACATATAATTACGAACTGAATCCAAAATAATCCTGGAAAGGTCATATTAAGGTCAAAAAGAATGAAATATTCCGAATAACTTTCAGATCCAAGAATATACTTGTCTGCCAAAAATCCTGATGTGTCAAAATGGTATCGTCCAGAGCTTTTTTGAATAATTCACAATAGTTCCAAAATAATATTATAGTCCAATGAGCTCTTTCTACTTCCACTGAATAATCCAAATATTTCCAATGTCATTTTCTTTTTAACTTTATAAGGACAATTAATATCTAACCTGAAGAGGATTTTGAAGTATTGGCAAGAGAGACAGAACTTTATCACCAGGTTGAAAAGTTCTTACCTTTGTACTTTTCACCTGCCTTAATTGTAATTTTGAGTGAGTAGACAGAAAATTATATATTCCTACTTCACAGAGATGTAATTTAAAAGGTTAGTGTCGGATTCCTCTGTTAAAAAACTTTTTCTTTTAACAATTCCAATTGTCCATGGATAATATGTCCAAAAACTAGTTCAAAAGAACTGAAACCGGCCATTGACAAATTAAACAAGATCTACAATATTTGGAAACATGATGTAAGATGATGTAAAAATGATGCAAGAACTTCTGATAGGTTTCATTGACTCCTAAATGACCAGCCGAGTTAGTTTCATGAGCTAAACCAGGAATTTCCTGTCTATATGACGTAGGAGCAACAATTTGATAGCTCACTGACCACTCTTCACCAGCGGGTGCCTCAGGTAGTCTCGATTTTATCATAAGGACCTCATTTTCCAAAAATATCAAGTTGTTAGATCTGCAGAATCAGCTTAGCTAATAACGCTCTGAAACAAACAGGAGATATCAGGATCTTGTTCCATTTCGACGACAAGTGAATGTCATTTGCCAGCCTGATTAGAAATAACAGAATGAGAAGTTAAAGTATGATGACAATGATCAATACCATTTTATTGATTGGTAACAGGAGCAAAGGTGACCCCATCAAAAGTCTGACCAATGCATGTGTCAGCCAAGGAATAATTTCCTGAAAAACATCTTTCTCAAGAGCGCTTTTTGCCATAGCTTTAGTAACTGCACAAGCAGGGTATAAATAAGGGATTTCATTTTCAATATGATCAACTTTTTTACCCAAACAAAGCTTGTCGGTTACAAGTGGATCAACTACAACCTAATCTCCAGCTGAGTAGTTGCCTAGCAATAAATGAACATCCTCAATGGGTAAGGAACTCACAGCGCTGATAGACATTGGTCCTGAAACTAGGTTAGAAGACAAATTAACGTTGGAGTGGAATTTGAAGAAAAACACACTCTACTCTCTAAACAAGAACACTTTCATCAGAAGAAGAGTTCTCAGACAAAGGCAAAGTACCTGACAATAAAATATTCCGAGAAGCTCCTGCTTCCCTTAATATTTTGATAGGGGTAGGTTTGGCTGAATCACTAATAAGTGATATAGAACCTTTTGACATGAATGGCTTATAATTCTCCATAAAATCTGACGGGGGTTTATTTGACCCAGCAAATGTATTGTTTCCAATACATGACTATGACCTCTGAGAAATGAACACTTTCAATAGCTGTCTTTGTTCTTTAGCAATAATAAATAACTTACCCGTTCTATTTCCACTGAATAATGCAAACAACTGTTTTTCTTCTCAAATAATATCTAAATACAACATAACATTCATTTGTAAACTCATTTTAACACATGAAATTAGAATCCAAAATAGGAATGAATTTGATTGCTCAGTCCTCTACTTATATGAACCTTCAAGAGTCTATTACGACTATTTGTCGCAATATACTCCACGGTACAGATCTAACTACTTAATCTGACATTTCAAAATACCTGTTCACGTGATCTAACCTATCAAATGGGAAATAACTTATTTCTTTTTAGAACCCACCTAACCGACCTGTCCAGTGGCAAACAACCCAAAACTTGTCAACAAATTTACTAGTTTTATTATTAGTAACAGTAAACACGTGCGTAGATACTATGCAATTTTACATTCATAATACCTTAACATATAACCTATGAACGGACGAATTTCAACTAAAGATAATCACTACAATTTTCCGTCACGAATAAAAAGAATTTTTTTTAAATTACAGATCTACATCAATCAAAACCCTCTATTATTACTCTACTGTTTGTGTGTATGTAAGTATAGCACGTGTGCATAAACATTTCGACGCTTTTCGCAGGATAGCAGGATTGTGTGTTTGGACAGTGATCAAAAAGCGGTTGCTGGATTGTCAATCTGATTAAGATAAGATCTCCACTGTTGTACGTGAAGATCTGACAGTGACCACTTAGGGGTCATGTTCTGGTAACCTATGTTATTACCATAGTCGACAATTTTATCAGCCAGTCAGATGCAGTCTTATATCTTTGCGTTTGGAGACTGAGCAGTGTGGATGAAGAACATCAATGTGTACCGAACGATTGGATTCACTTTCAGAATTTTGAAAACTGCATTTCTATTGGCTAATTCAAAGATCACCAGAGCATGACCCCTAAGCGGTCGTCGTCATATCTTCACGTAGGACAGCGGAGATCTGATTTTAATCAGATTGCTGGATTGTAGGCTGTGCCTTTGGATACGGATCAAAAGGCGGTTGCTGGATTATGGGATGTGTGTATTGCACTAAAAACAAAACAGGTATCTGGATTGTAACTGTGGCGTATTGGATTTTAATTTTAAAAAAATAACATTATCATTCCTACAATGTTAAATTCCCGTTTGGCTCCAGGAACACACAATGTTAAATTCCCGTTTGGCTCTAGAGTGCTTCTAATGTAAACCTACAGTATAGCGTAATTTTTAAAACAAAATTCCCATTTGACTCTAGGGTGACACATATATGAACTCATACCGGCAATGAAAAATTGAGAACAAAACGGAAACGGGTAAGAGATGAATGATTGGGGGTGGGGTGGGGTTAAAAATTTAAATTTCACACACCTGCATCAACAACATGAGTGGAAACCTAACATTAGATTCTAAATCATGCCGGAAATACATATGATAGTCATTCACCAAAGACGGACACCGGACTAGTAGAAACCGATACAGCGAAGGCTGAAACATTGAACACAGAATTCTGTATTGTTTAATTACTATAGTGATATGGATTCGCCATGTATATTTCCAAAGGTACCAAAAATGAGTAATACAGTAGTAACATATTTAGGACTTTAAAAATTGCTATAAGTTTTAAACCTATCAAAAACTTGAGGAGCTGATGATAAAATCAAAAAGTACTTAAGGCACTATCTTCTGATTGGCACAATCACTTATATACCTTTTAATAATCACTGGACATTTACAACATCCCAAGGACTGGTATCTGGCAAATAAATGGCATGGCCACTACTGAAAAAGGTAATCATGCAATGACCAGTAATTACCGTCCAATGTCACTCACCAGTGTTCTTTGCAAAGAGCTTGAACATACTGTCTGTTCTAACATCATGAAGCACTTGGACAGCCATATGATAAATAGCATGCCTTACGGAAATTGCACAGTTCGAAACACCTTGCTGATCGGGCTAAATATGTGGATAGAGGTGACCAAGTAGACACTTTGTATTTTTGACTTTGAGAAAACCTTTTGACATGTTCCCCATGAATAGTTAAAGAGTAAACTTTTCATTGTCGAATTGCAGGCAAAGCTCAACGCTGAATAGGCGCTTTTTATGTTTCCGAGAATAATATGTAATGGCAAATGGTCCCAAATCCGGCTTATATTATGAGTCTATACTCTTAAAATAAGTTACAGAAAAAAGTGAAAATCAACAAGCTTTGGAAAATTCAACAAATAATTTATTTGCCTTGAATACAAAGTGAAAATTGAAAAAGAATTTACGGTATTACAAATTAAATCCCAAAATAATCATAGAATTACAGACACAAGTCCTAATAATTTAAAATTCTGAGTAAACTTTAGTAGAAATCCAAATTAAGTCGAATGTTGAAGGTGTTGATGTGTCTGTGATGACCTGTATAATGCTGATGTGCCAACAGTCTTTTGTTAAAACACAATAATAAAATTCCACGTTTGAATTCACTATAAATCCTTATGAATGTCTCTATCCAAGAATATTATCTTTTTATGAGCACTCCGTATTTCCATAGGAAAGATTCGTTGCATTAAATAATTTGAAGAAATAAATTCTATATGAATAATGGATACAACAATAATGAAAACTTATTATTTAGCATGAATGATTAATCTGTCCAGTGACAAGATTGTATAGTCCCTACTTGACCTCGGTTCATAATTAAAAAAACAACAACAACAACAAAGAAAAAAAACAACAAACCAAAAAACGTTACCTAATGGAAAATAACCTTCTAGAAAGTTCCTAATGATTACAAAATAAAATGTTATTTATTATTATAAAGTTTGTTACTAAAATTATAATATATAACCTGGACCATATCAGGTAAATTGTAGGGGAATCAGAATAACCTAGACCCAGACCAACATAAACATATTTGCTTCTATGAATAGTGATCCTGATAATAAACCCATGCATATAGAGAATATTTTAGCTACGTATTAGTTGTTTACAGAATAAAATAAAAATACAAAACAATAATTCAGGTCAAGCAGAAAAAAAACTTGATTTTGGACAAGGTTAAGTCCAAGTCCAATATACAATGTTATTTTACAATAGCATATAATGAAGTATAAAAATAAAAATAAAAACTAACAAACAATGCAGATTAAATATGCATAACACTAGTACAACGTAGCTTCTGGAGTGGCGCAAGGAACAATACTTTGACCAGCAATCTTCTCCTAGCACAACAGTGGCATCCTAATTGAAATTGACTAAGAACGTCGACTAGTCGCAGATGACTGTATATGCAACAGATTAGTGAAAACCGAGCCGGATACTAAGATATTGCAAATGACATAAAAAAAGCTTGGACAATGGGTACGAAAATGTGGCATGCGATTCCAACCTAACAATGCAGTATATGCATATTGACAAGAAAAAAATGACATAAAACCATTATGTCGATGTATTGGAAGGTACTATGTTAGAAAACCTCAATCAAGCAAAACATTTAAGGGTCACAAGTACTTGTGATCTGAAATGGAACCTTCAAATTCAACTCGAACTTTAGACCAATAAAGACGTATCTTGTCATCTTGCCTATAAAATGCGAAAGAACTCGCCAACAAAGGTTTTGTTAGACCTATTTTAAAATACGCTTGTACATTTTGGGACCCCCATTCCCAGGGTTTAGAAGATGAAATTGAAAAGAATCCAAAAAACGAGCAGCCAGGTGTGTTATATCCAATTGTGACTATATCCCAGGAAGTATGACCTCGATATTGGATAAGTTGTCTTGGAAACCATTATAAAGACGTAGATTGAAAAAAGATTAGTATTTGTCTACAAAAGTCTAAAAGCAAAGCAAATATACCCTTCCTTAATAATTTAATCAAGCCTAAAAGAACCAGAGAATAAATGAAGACAGTATACATGTATGATATCATGCGCACGAACTGATAGTTACAAATTCAGCTTTATCCCCATAACCCTCTCCCCACAAATATTAAGCACAACTGCCGAATCCTCAGAAAACCCAATTTAAAAGTTTAAAATGTTAGTGAGGACACAATTTTTAAAAATTAGTTCTTGTTGTAATGAACCTGACATTATGATGTAATACCGAACGTATCATACATAATACACGGAGAACGAGCTTATAAGACTCTCAGTTTTGTACATCCTACTCTGCGACCGCTCCGGTGGTCTAGTGGTTAGAGCGTACGCCTCGGATGCGGGATGTCGAGGGTTCAAACCCCGGCCGAGTCATATCAAAGACATAAAAACGGTACAAATAGCTGCCTCGCTATACGCTCGGCATTACGAGGTTAGTGTCAGGACTGGTCGGCTTGGTGTCAGGATAATGTGACTGGGTGAGACATCATGATACATGTCTGCGTTATGATGCCTCAGTGCTAGACATCACTGAAAACTGCCACACTGCAGATATCGTAGCGATATGACTGAACAATTGTTAAAGCTACGTTTAAAATCCAGATCACACACACGCGCGCGCGCGGGCGTCCTAATCTGCGAACTTATCACTTTTCACTACAAGAGATATGAAATGATTGGTTACATAAAATTAAAAGAAAAGTCATAAAGCTGCTTCTAGATACTGCTAAGACGTTTTCTTATCTATGCAAAACATAATTATATCCAAACTGAATCTATACTTTACAGACACTATCAAAACTTAAATTCAATTTCTACCGACTAACATTATGTCGATTAGCCGTTATACATGTAGACTATTGGACTCGTGGTACAAATTATATGCACAGCAATGGACCAATCTAGAAATGGGTGACCATAACATAAAGTATATTAGTTTTAATGGCTCATAATTAATTAATAATGAAATGTAAATTTTTTGCGAAAGAAACTGACAAGATACTGTTGATGTAATTTTAGTATTTGTATAGACTTGAATTAGGGACTAGCACCTGATTCGTTAGTTACGGTATATATATATAAAGCATTTCGTGCTCATGAAGATGATAAAAATATCTTTGCAGCGGGACATTTCGTTTTCACCACGCAGAGCTTGCATCAAGGATGAGTCTGTGCTGCGGGTAGGATTGATCATGACCAATTAGAAATAATTCAATCGAATTTTTCAATATCGTAGTGCTGCCATAGGTTTACTATAGGAGTTGAATTAGTATATTGAGTTTTAAACAGTGTTTCAAGTACGGAAAAGTACTATTTTAATAGTATGGCAAAATTCTGTGCATAGTGAAAGTTGATGATTACGGAAAGGAAATAGAGAAATTGTCCCTAACAAAGCTGATGAAAAGAAAAAAAAATGGTAAGAGCCACTTTTTCTACAAACTTTACATAAAATACAATGGTTTGTCACAAGCAGTTACCAGAAGTTTTTCTTTAAGAAGATATTTAGCATTTTGTTTTCCGTTGTACAACCCTCTCAATATCGCCCCTTCCTTCCAAAAAGGCTATGATCGCCAGCGAGAGTTTGTTTCGGTTTATCTGCATTCAGACTTCTTTAGACAGTCGCACACACCCACACCCCTCCGGGCAAGTTTTATACATCCTCCACATGTTGCTTAATCAATTTGTACATTTGTTTCAATATATTGTTTCTTTTTCACTTTTCTCCAATGTTTAATTATTGATCTTTGGGATATTGATATATTTAGATAGGGTCCCATTTCGTTGTCTGTACTTTTACCATTGTTGTTTTCGGTTAAAGGCCGATTATCTATCTATCTATCTATCTCTCTATCTATCTATCTATCTTTTTTCCCCACGTAGAATCCATGTAATCACAACCTGAAACCCCACCTCCTTCCCCTCAATGTTTTGTTTCGTGTTTGCTATCTGCCATGTGCCTTTTCCAAGGACACTCCAAGACAGCCGACATGGACTTAATTGGGTGGGGATTACGAATCCAACTTTCTACCAGCTGAGCTACCGTGGCTCCCATTTTTCTAGAAAAGGTTTGCAAATTATCAATTGCCTGGTTTATACAAAAGGCCTTGGATATAATCACTGTCGACCTGTATGCAAGTTAAGCATATTTTATCATCCTTCCATTATTCTCTCAATCCCTCCCAACTTTCATCCATCCAGTTGTCCTCCCACACACTAAAATTGAGATATGTACGACTTACAGCACATTTTGAAAAGAAAACAATGCTGTAACACATTTAAGTATGTGTTGTATCTAGACTGATTTTAGCCAGATAGATAGATAGATAGACAGATAGATAGACAGACAGATAGATAGATAGATAGATAGATAGATAGATAGATAGATCATTATGAAAATGTTTGCATATTTTTATGATGGACTAATATGATTATGTAATAAGAGCGAGCAAATGGAGTCAAAAATGTATTTTTGGATTTCATTGAGAGTGAGCAAATGTATGACTAATGGTTTCATAATTGTTTCGACGGCTCAATGGAGTTTTTATAATTCTGTGGGGAAAAAAAACCCCAAAATAAATCTCACAAAAACCAAACAAAATAACGCGATTACTGCAGAATGGAAACATGGTTCTAAATTTGCTGCACACGAATCAAACCCGAAATACAACTCACTGTGTGGAGTCTGGTTTAATGTTTTAAAGCTGCAATATAGTTGACAAACTAATGTTAAATAAGTTGAAATTGAATTTACAGATTGTTTTTTCTTCTCTAATCTTTTCTAAGGCTTGAACTTGACCTTTTGGATACACACCATCTGCTGGTATGAAAAGGAATGAGACCAAATACTGTGCCTACATTCCTTGTTTTCTCTTAGGGCACGGTTGCATGAATTCGTTTTCCATTTGAGATGGAGAGTGGAATATAAGGAAATGGTCGTAATTGCAACATACCTTTCAACTTTGGTGGTGATATCTGCACTTATATCCAATTGATTTTGAGGGAACATAAAATTCACTTTTTTTCTTGGGGTCATGAACATTGATTCTTCGAACAAATAGATCGAATTTCACGTTGGATCAACATGCCATTTCCTATCATTTACATATAATGTCCTATGCAAGTTTACTGTGTGAATAAAGCTTTCATACTGTTTTATATGTTGTCCTCATATAATCTGAAAATTGACTCAAAGATCATTTAAAACTTAAAATGGCTTCACCATAACCATACAACATTGTAAATGTATTTCCTGCGTAAGAAACCATCATGCATGTTGAATTTAAGAAAACATATTCATCGTTAAGTCCATCAACGCGTCGAATCAGATAAACAACAATAACAACAACACAAACAAAGAAACAAAGTGCTTTAACAAGCGTTAATGCTCGGGGTTCCTTTCTTAATTGACTCTTGCATTATGTATGAGAGAAACTCTTGTTACGTCAAAATACCATACCACTCAGACGTGATCTCCGATTTGTAACTTTGACGAAATATATAAATGGTATGAAGGGTTATCAGCAGGGTTTAGAGATCAATGGAAATAACCTCATTGTCTGTAATTTCTAATAATCAACCAGTTACGAATGTTGTTGATTAACACACTTGACCAACATGTTTCTTATGTTATACGCTACACCAACGTTAAAGCTATGACCAAAATATAATGGGGCAGGGAAGGTCGGGATGGAGAGGGGGTTTGGATTATATGTGCTATGTAAACTGTACTATAAAACAATCCAGTGGGTAAACTGGAAGGAGTTCCATCAAAAGAGATTCAACTCAAACTCGGATAGAAGGTGATGGGGTTGGAAGGTTTTGTGTTGGGGGGACGTGATTATAAAAATTGATTATACCTAAACTCAATCCCTACTCGTACCCAATCACATTTCACTACACCCCAACCCAACCGGAGCAGACAAAAATGGCCAATTCACCAGGATCAAATATATTTGGTAAAACGTAATGAAATTATATGCAATGTTTGTCTTGATGTATAGGTACTTCTATACAGAAATTATATCTATCGGATATGGTCAATAGCGAAGATATTTTGTAAATTATATTGTCTCTGCTATCCGAAGATAAGAGTCGTATCGATATATTCCTTTTTAACACAGCTGACATTAACAATATTTGTGTATAGACTATTTCTTCGCTCATTAATCTTTATTTCCTTCCTTAAGAGATTTTGCATAAGGCATCTAGTTAGGTATATGACAAAAACGTTACATAGTTGCATAAACAAAATAGTTTCATGTATATAAAATATACACAGCACCTCCACGCACAAGCAAAAAAAAAAGGGGGGGGCCCCGAGTGGCCGAGTGGTCTAAAGCGCTCACCGTTACGGATCACTGCCATCTCACCTCTGTCTGCGTGAGTTCGAGTCTCAGGCTCGGCTAACGTGGGCACGTGAGAAAGCCTGCCAGTAGCTTCTCGTGGGTCGGTGGTTCTTCCCGGGGTTTTCCAGGGTTCTTCCTCCACCAATTATACTGGCCGCCATGTATAGCCTATCTTGTGCTGAAAAATGGCGTTAAACCCTACAACAACAA
>JAECUM010015027.1:0-58920 GCA_016617855.1 Megalonaias nervosa | reverse complement strand
ACGTTGGACCGTGTCATAGAAATGTATACCCTGATCTTAAAATCACACTAACACGTTTCTTTACTAAAGCAATGTCCTGTCCTACATCATTTTCATTTTCTTTTCGTTTTAAGAGCTGGGTTGCCGTCAGTTTATTTCCAGGTCACTGTCAAACCATCCAAGTTTAGTTTGGTTTTGTGGGTTTAACCAGTGGCGTCATTAGGGGGGTGCGGACCGCACCAGGTGACACCATCAGAGGGGGGTGACACCAAAATGACTCTATAAAATTTTTGAATTTTTGTGCAGGAAGGAGGACCATGGGGGTAACACCATGAGTTACCGCGCTGGGTGACACCAACCCTAGTGACGCCACTGGGTTTAACACCATTGTTCAGCAGGGAATAGGCTATACATGACGTTTAGTATATTTGGCGGAGGAAGAACCATCGACCCACCGAAAGCTGCTCGGAAATCTAGCCTGGTGTCCTGACTCTCCATGATTCTTCGTATACGAGGCCAGTCACGCAACATTGCATGGCTGATACCAGTGGAGAAATTCAAGATGGCGGAAGTAATACAAAAATGCGCTGGCAATAAGGAAATAGCATTAAATCTGTTATTTTGAGCTGTGTCAGCACCGGCTTTCTCGGTTGTTTTTTTTTAAAGTCATAATTTTGTCAATTAAAGTAGCAGCGAGTGTATGTTTAAAGTGTCACTATGCAGTACTGTTATTATCAGCCATTATGTACGAATTAGGTGTGCATGTGGGGGTACGGTATGAGATAGTGAAATTGTCTGGTTGTGCTTTAATTGTGTTAGAGATGCTTTATTTAGTTGAAAGTTTGATGGATTGTGTTTTACCGTTATTGTAAATTATGTTTCAACATATTCAAATATACTGACTTTCCTTTCATGCAGCATGCTTGTATATTAATATGCGTGAACGGAACAAGGGTCGGAGTGGGTGAAGGTGAGTGGTATTGGGTTGGTAATGCAGTAGATATCTATTTATGCAATGCAATTTTGGTGCTTTAAGTATTACCATTTCTATCTAGTTTAGAAAAAGAATATGTTACTAGTTACGATGTGATTGCCACGGCTGGGAATCTCGATTGGTAAAGTATTAATATTAGTACTACATTAAATACATGCTGAGAGAAAAGATCCATATCTTAAATCACTGATTCATTTTGGCACAAAAATTATTAGATTTATTTAGCTATTAACTAAGAAATGTTAACACGAACAAAATTGCTTTCCTGTAAAGTAAATGCTAGGTTTACCGTCGCTGTTAAACACAGGAAATGTAAGAGATTATTATTAAGCATAACTACTTATTTTTAACTTAATAATATTTACCTTTTAATTTTGTTAGATATTGATAATAGTTTGATTTCGGGATAGATATTGCTGGATATGAAGCAATATTAAGAGTTCATGCAATTTTGTAAACTGAGAATGTTATGTGTTGTAGATAGACCACTAGTATGCAAAATGCACCAAAACAGTTACAACTTTCTGAAACATGAATGCCTATGTGCTCCTACTAGTGTATATTTATAAACTAAATAAGTTACAGTATAAATGTATCAACTGAAGTAAAGCAGCATATATACTACTTATGAACAATACAAGAATATATCACAATACTACTCATGCAGCTCTGGGAATTTGCAAAGATGTGCAATTAGTGTCTAACTCTCAGTTCGCTGGCTTGAATATTGCTTGTTGTTATACTCGTCGTTATGGAACTACTGCTAAATATACGTACACAAATAAAAAGCTGATTGCTATCAATGCATCATTCCTACCAAACAGAGTATTTTATAATGATGGTGATATTGAATTTTCTTGTTCAAGGTTGCGAAAAGCAAATTATATGAATCAATTGCACAGTTTTGCAGGTGCTACAATTTACCTATATAAAAATCCCAGATCATGCAAAAAGTATAAACTAATATACACAAATATAACCAATATATAACAGAAATAAACAAGTGTACATGTAAGGTTTCTAAACTGTCTTAATGAGCTTCTCTCTTCTGGGTGAGTCATATAGGAAATACATTGTTTTGGAAACTGATGATGCTTTAAATGAAACTTGGATGCTTTAAATCATTATTATTTCTCTTTCACTGCATATTTACGTGTTAATTTATACCAGTAAAGATCTCTGACAAAGTATGTGTGATTTGGATTTTTAACGTTGCTGTAGCAATTTTTCAGTCATAAATCGCTAAAATGTCTGCAGTATGGCAGTTTATTGTGATGTCTAGCACTGGGGCATCATGCTGCAGACATGTAACATTATGTCCCACCCAGTCACATTATCCTGACACCAGACCAGTCCTAATATCAACCTCTTAATTCTGAGCACCTAGCTGTTAGTGTCATTTTTATGTCTTTGGTATGACTCGGCCGGGGTTCGAACCCGTAACCTCCGACATCCGAGACGGACGCTCTAACCACTAAGCCACCGGAGCTGTCTCTCTAACACAGCATTCTTCTCCTAAAAATGTACTGCATAAATAGGTATGTATTGCATTACCAACCTAATTCACCGACCCCGTTGTCTGTTCCATTAATGCTTCTATTATATAAGTATGCTCAGTGACACGAAAATCGGTTTATTATAAAATATCGAAACTTAATGGGAAATAACGGAAAAACAATCGGTCAAACTTTCATTCAAATATGGCATCTCCGACACACCCAAGAGGTACAGTCATACAGTTTCGCAATCTCGCACCATACAAACACAATAAAAACGCCGGTAACAACACAGCTGGAATTAACTGATTGAAAGTTAGTTCTTTATTTCCAACCCGTCTTTATAGCACTTCCGCCATCCTGAATTTCTCCACTGGTATCGGACGTTCAACGTTGCGTGACGGTACATCATGGGAGGCCAGAGTACCAGACTAGCAAGCGTTCTCAGCTATTCTAGTTTACCTAGCCGAGACTCCAACCCACGCGGACAGAGGTGAGATATAATTGATCTGTAACGGTGAGCGCCTTGTATCATGCACGTCTGGAACATCCTATTCAATTTCTGTTGCATGTGTTAGAAATACGTCCGTCTTTCTACGGAAAGAGACGAGGATATTTTGAAAGGACGTTCGTAAGCTATGTGATGATCAGCCGCTCATTATTGTCACTGTCGTACCTTACAGGTATTGCTAATTAGTTGGCCAATGATCATATGCCACCTCCATCGTACATCCATCTTTGGTTACATGGCAATGCAAGGTCTGATATCTGCAACACCGTACAGTGTACATTTACAGGAATATATATTAACGTTAACATTACAGACATCTTTTTCTTTAGTCGGAAAAATCGTTGCTATTTTCTTGTTGTTTTGTGTTTCTGTGTGTGTGTGTGTGTGTGTGTGTGTGTGTGTGTGTGTGTGTGTGTTATAAATTTTGTTTATTTTTTTCTCTGTCTCATTCCTTCTAAGTTACTCTTTCCCCTACAGAAATTATATTTTCTTATATTCTGCTCTCCCCCTCTTTGGTCTTTTCAAAAGATCATTCTCACAATATTTTCTGACTGTTGTAATCAATAATGGACCTTTACGTATAAAATCATCAACGTGATTTGAAATTCTATAATTCTTGGTGTTTTCAGGAGTATCAAATACTTTACTATACTTCAGTTTTCGAATTTCATCTGTCATTGGTTGCAATTCAAACAAGTAAGTTTCAACATTTGGTGCAAAAATTGCTAATGTACCAATGAATGAGAGAAAATACAGATTTTGTAACATTTTAGCTGATTCATACAATTATGTTTTAGAGTGTAATTTATATTGTAAAGAAAGAAAAATGCACAGTGATAACTATTATTAATGCCACAAATACCGTCATTACTCGCTTATAAGACAATCCAACAGCAAACTGCATGGACCCAGATCTGCCGGCGCATTATGCTCCTACAGATCTGGTTCTTTGCAGTTTGTTAAGAGTAATCTTTAGAACAAACAACAAAGACCATGATCTGAAGGCGCATATATATATATAATGCACTGTAAGGATTTGGTTAGTATACGAGTAATCTTTTGTAACTTAAACACCTTATCCATGCAAGAGATTCAAATTACATTTGCGAAGATTTTATCTTATAGTCTTTGCCTTTCTGTAAGAAAATATTAATTAATTAAGATAAATTAATTGTTTGGTTTGTGTATGAACTATTTACATATCATGTTCTACACTGTCAAGTCTGACTCTGCTGTATCCTCATGGGTATTAGTGTCCACTGGAATCTGAAATAAAACTATTAAACTGCATGTGTTATGGATTTGTCGTTTGTCACGTTTGCTTAGCACCCAGCTAAAGTCATGTACAAGCTATAGTCTACGTGTATTGGGAATGTTACCGCTGCCTTGTGTTTGATCTCTAAAGATTTCCGCGGGGTTAGTGTTGAACTCTTACGCAAGGTTACCATGACCAGCCAGAGACCGGAAACTTGAATCCGCAAAGGCGACTGGCAGCGTCACTTAACAAAGGCTTGCCGTTATCACACCTATATGTTAAAAGTTAGTTCAAGGATCAAAATGAAAGTCCACGGGGTGAACGGGGCGTGTTCTTATCCGTCCCCACGTTGACAGACAGCGAGGGGACATTGTCCGCTAAGTTTGATTGGATCGGTTCACAGCGATATCCAATTGAAATTGAGATAGAGGGCGTGATTACAATTCAGACCCGAATGATATCTTCCGAAATCGTAAGGGTAATTAGTATTCTCCTGGAAGGATTGCAGATCAATAGGGTTTACTCCGAGAAAGAAGCCACTCGTAATCTGGCGAAAGGAAAACAATAATCACAACAAATTAAGCAACAAGAAGAAATACAAGTGAAACCAAAGAACCAATCAAAAAATCAAACAACAACAAAAGGAAAAAATGAACAACAACTAAAAGATAAATAAATAGGAATACAAGAACAAGAACAACAACAAATAGACAAATAACAGAAACAACTAGAAAGGAAAGCAATCTGTAGAACAACAAAACTGAACACGCTGCAAAGACAGAAAATTCAGAACAGAGAAAAGAAAAGAAAAGAAGAAAGAAGAAAGCAAGAAAATCCATAAATCCAGAATATCAAATCGACCAATCACAAACAACTTCCGAAGAAAGCGAAAGGAAAAGGAAATGAATAGACTTATATAAGCTGATATATGACGAGGAGCTAGAAGATAACAGAATACGAAATACAAAACATGGACACTCAATCTGAAATTGTACAAATGTAAAAAAAAAAAGATGATCCCAAATGACAAAACCCTATAACACCAACTATACAAACCATACAAATTAGCCAAAAGTACTAATCAAATCGCAAAAAGAAACACAAAAATACTAACTGGAAAGATATAGTACATTATATAACAACACATAAGCCTTCGGGTAAAATTAAAGTTAGGGAGGAGGATCGACTTGAATGGTCTGTAAAGATCAGACGAGGAATCCCCCCCCCCAAAAAAAAAGTAATCTGGCGGAAGAACTTAGAGGTATATTCTAAGGAAAGACAAAACTTCGAAAAGGAAGTTTTTAGGGGGCACAGAACTTCCGGTTCCATTGGGTCCCAAGTCTTCAAGAGTTGGAGACGGAATTGAGACTGTAGCCGAGACAGTCGAAGTCGACAGAAGTGCAGTCGTGGGAAAGAAAGTGGAGGAGGAGGAAGAGGAGGAATTTGGAGAAATAGGAGAGAGAAAGGATACAACAGATGAGTAGAATTACAAGGACAGGTGGAAATCAATCTCACACTCCTAATCAAGTGATGCAATAGGCTTATTAAATGGTCGAGCGGAAGGAGAGTAATTGGAAATTTGAGTCATCTGATTATTGAATTGTTATTAAACTGTTATTCATTGAATTTCAACCTTTTTGTGTATATTTAACCATCTAACCGTCGGCATAGCTGACTGGGGGCTCGGAGCTTTACATCTATCTTTCACTTCCAACAAATTAGAGCCTGGGTGGGTCTTCTACAATACTTTAAATAAAATATTGGGAGCACCCCACCCCAACCATATACAGTCGTTACATCGTTTAACACCAAACTCACCAAATCTAATATCATTTGATGATTGAAGTTAAATACAGCTATAAGTTTCTAGACATTTTCTGATCCCTTATTCTTGAAAGTATTGTAGAACAAAATAGTGTAAACAACTACTTTGTCAGCATTCAGACTAGTAATTTTGGTAGTTGTATCCGATATCACTCTTGTTTACTAGCTTTCGTTTGGCAGCTTTATATCGTTGGGTTTATTATCTGCTGATGTTGTGTTTGAGATGATGATTTTAGGTGGCAGAATGATGAAATCAATAGGGGTCTCATTACACATCGTCCGTCAGTTAACAAAGAAACTAGTTTATTGTTAAGAATTTAACATCAGTGCTAACATGAACCATGACTGATAACAGTAACATATGTGTGACATTGAAAGGTTTTTCCAAGTGACACGTCCTAATTCCAAACTAAAGAAATTTCCATATCTTCCTGCGACTCACTACAGTTTATTCTACTCAGTGACAGCAAAATGCATGTTTCACGTATTACTGAGATGCATTGTGCATTTATATACTTCAGACAACGATATTATGAGGTATTTGATGCAGTGGGTGATGACATTCGGGAACATTTCAGGGCCTTTTCTCCGTCATAATGCAAAAGTATATTGGATATTTGATAGAAACGGGTGAATGACTGATATATTTTATCGAGTGGGTGAGAAGTTCAGTATTTTCACGATTTTTTTTTTTTTTTTTTTTTTTTTTTTTTTTTTTTTTTTTTTTTTTTTTTTACCTACGAGCCACAAGTGAAAACACTTTTTTTTCCCCAAGAGATGAAATATGTCCGTTATTCACTCGCAACAAGCAAATTTTCATTTTTATTTTATGCTCCAACGTTTTGGCTAATAAGATGTATTGTATAACAAGAACAAGTTAAAGTAGCAGATTTCTTACTGGATCCCACGCGATGTCAGCTATTTGCCGTCTATGTTCTGCTGTTTTGTAATTTCTCGCACAAAAATATCACCAGTAACATAAAGATTCTCCTATCCAATCCAAAGTAGCACAATAAAAAAAAAAATATAATACGAGCCTTGTTGGATTTTAACTCGAGTCGTCTTTA
This sequence comes from Megalonaias nervosa, assembly GCA_016617855.1. Classification (NCBI taxonomy): domain Eukaryota; kingdom Metazoa; phylum Mollusca; class Bivalvia; order Unionida; family Unionidae; genus Megalonaias; species Megalonaias nervosa. The sequence continues at coordinate 51,794 of JAECUM010015027.1, read as the reverse complement.
ACCTCTTGACTACGTAAGTATCTTAGAATAACTTGGAATTTCATGTTTATAATGTTATCCGTGACGGCCAGGGAAAAATTTTGATATTATTTGTCTCAGAAAATCCAGTAATTCACGGCCTGGCATACAATAAACAAAAATAATGTGCAGTACGCAGTTGTATAGTTCATTCTCATTCCAGCGACATTTATATACTGGAATTACATACCAACTGAAAAAAAAAAATAATCTTCTATTACGAATATCAATCGATTCAGTAACACAAATACGTTATTTTGTGCTGAGGCAATCAAAGCGAATGAAGACCCACCACCGTAGCCAATCTGGTCTGATCTGACTGTAGGATTCGTACCTGACGCAATTAGGTCGGGAGTCAGACATACTAACGACGGAACCACTGAAATTGCTTTTGTGCGTATGGAAAAGACATTTAACTGTTACATTTAAGTTACAGTGCAATAACAGAAATATTGTTGATACCGTAATGTACGCTTGATGAGAAATAGAAAGTGCGACACATTTTACGCTACTGATAGAAGTATGCTGATAAAAGACAAAAAAACTTGATACTGTATATCTACTTCATTACAGACACATAGTCAGTCTCTCTCTCTCTCTCTCTCTCTCTCTCTCTCTCTCTCTGTGGCCGTTTATAGTTTCTAGCACTGGGGCATCATGCCGCAGACATGTAGCATCATATCCCACCCAGTCGCATTATCCTGACACCAGGCCGACCACTCCTAACACTAACCTCTTGATTGCTGAGCGTCTAGCGAGGCTGCTGTTAGTACTATTTTTATAAGTCTTTGGTATGACTCGGCCGGGGTTTGAACCACCCGACCTCCTGCATCAGAGGCAGACGTTCTAAACACTAGACCACCGGAGCGGTCTTATTTGTAGTACGTTAAAGCATGAAGCATTTTCTTCGCACTGCAAGGTGATGCTTGCTTTTTTAGTGGCATTAAGGCTATAATGTTTTTTTTAGCACATAATAGAGATACACTACTGTTCATCAAATACCGTAGTATCGTGGACAAAGAACCCTGGAAGGCCACTGGGAAGAGCCAACGACCCATGGAAAACTACTGGTATAATTTCTCACACACCTATGTTGGTCGAGCTCATACAGACAGAAGTAAGGTGTGTGTGTGTGTGTGTGTGTGTGTGTGTGTGTAAAGGCGAGAACCTAAGACCACTTGGGCACCCTTAGCCCTAAACTTGAAGGTGAAAAGAGACCCATATGAATCTGGATTTTCATTTAACGTATTCATGTCAGATGACTATTGAGTCGCTTTTCAAGAGTGGTATAAATGGCTCAGATTCGGTGTAGCAATGACGTCATTTTAGCTGCACACACTTGTTACTATATTATTTGAAAATGAACATAGTTCGAAGGTTGGTCTTGAAGGAGCCCACATCGCGGTCATACCTTGGTTTGTTGTTGTTGTTGTTGTTGTTTCTATATTTTGTTTTGAATTTTTGTGTCATTCCTTATTGAAAAATTCCATTCCAAGATCTACCACAACAATAACAAGACTTTTGCAGCAGATGATGAGGAAAACGCGCATCGCGCAAATTATTCACTAATATACTGCGTAATATCGGTTTACAAACGTTTTACGACAATACATGTACCTCACACGAAGTGTTGTTGTTGTTGTAGGGTTTAACGCCATTTTTCAGCACAAGATAGGCTATACATGGCGGCCAGTATAAATGGTGGAGGAAGAACCCGGGAAAAACCCCGGAAAGAACCACCGACCCACGTGAAGCTCCTGGCAAGCTTTCTCACATACCCACCACAATGGCCGAATCCGAGACTCGAACCCACACGAAGAGTAGATTTTAGTAAAACTTCCGTGCATATTAAAAAGAAATGACAAAACATGCCAAATAACCATTATCATAATTTATTATTGTCGACCTTAAGAAACGTTTTATGAAATCCTGAATTAACGTACAAAATCAATATTTCGTTGAATTAATTATATCTTTGTTCCATAAGGGTGTGTGTCTGTGTAAAGGACGCGGATGGAAGAGATTCAGATCAAGTTCCACTTTTTCCGTTAATCTCTCTCTCCCCTCCCCACCCCCCCAATGACGGAGATGGGCGATAAACAATGAGCGGAACGTTTCTTTGAGTGCGTTTTCTGTACGGTTAGATGGTTAAAATTATGCCGTTGTCGCTTAGAATGCAGAGGCTTGCGTGGACTTGCCCCTCTGGACGTCCGCAACAGTTCCATCTCACAATATCCTTGATTACGCTTACCAAAACTCTCTCTCTCTCTCTCTCTCTCTCTCTGTTCTTATATCTACCAAAAATCATAAATTGTGTTTTCATTACTTATCCGAAGGCGTGAAAAAGATCATTAGGATGAATTTTTCCACCTCTATTCCAGTGCAGCTAACACTACAGGTGCGCGATATTACCGCTCTCTCTCTCTCTCTCTCTCTCTCTCTCTCTCTCTCTCATATATATATATATATATATATATATATATATATATATATATATATATATATATATACACACACACACATTATCTTAAGATATTGCGATAATTATACTGTGAATATACAGCATATCAGGGGAGCAAACAAAAGGAACGTGGCACTAACATGAACTCAGATCATTAAAATATATTTGAAAATCAATAAAGAGATTGAATAATTATAGAACATTTATTTGGCCAAAGGAAAATGGTAATTAAAGATACTGTCACAATTTAAAAAATAACAATAAAGTAACCAGTATAAATTGATCAGATTCAATTACGTTATGTACGTTACGTATAGAGCCACGATGTCGATATGATTCCAAACTTGGTCATGTTTAAATTACTCCAACCTCTGGTATATCCATACCATTGAGAATACAGCGTCGAGTGAGATTGGTTGATAACTTGTATGTAAGACGTTTAAAATATATCATCTTATACGTCACGTGATTGATGATATTTCATCATATTGACCTTTCTTTACGTCATGCGGCTGAAATTGCATGCCATTATTCTGAAGCGAGTTAAGAGTCAATATTTTATGCTAAATCATGTAATAAAACTATTATATTCGTTATGAACCACTAAATATATCATAGTGACCATCACATCTTGTTGGGCAATAGAAAGTTTACTGGGTAATAAAACTCTATATTCACAGAAAAATGTTTTAGAGATGGCGGAACGATGGGAATCCCCAAACACTCTCTTGAAATTGTGCTAGTGAAATTATCAATATAAAATATCCATCTTTCAGTCATCATTTTTTAAAGACAAATCTCAAGCAAAGTTCGTATGACACGTATATGAATTTTGTGTGTGTAATTAACATTCCATGTTACTGTTGATGCGGCGTAAAACACACACACACAACTTTTTGTTGTTGTTTTACTAGCAAATACAGAGTGAGTGTAATTCAAATACCACTGAAATTATCGCCTTTTGATCTAGTATACATTTATACTTTGTACCAAGTAAGGTGTTAAAATTTTTTAGTTTACTTTGTCTTGCAGACTGAACTCGGAACCAGTTTCGATTCGACATTATATAGTATCCAATTGCCAGATAAAGGAGTCCAATCAGTGATGTGTAAGAAATTTTCAGAAGAGTAAATGCCAAAAATATCTCCGTCACATATTTATTTATGTAGCAGTAATATTTTACCTTGAGATACTTGGCTTCTCTTTTTTTTTTTTTTTTTTTAGAAAGTAACGCATTAGTATTAGACAAGCACACGTATCTCAGCTAATTTTTAATTAGCTCATTTCTTTTGACGACTCACTTGTAATGTTATGCATTAGCTTATACATATAATATTCCAGAACCAGACATATATGCGTTGCCACGTATGTACAAGATCACAATCTTCCTGCCAAAGCAATATATTTTGAAAGATTTACACTCACTAATTTAATAGTAGGATACAAAATATGGCAAATTTTTAAAACGCTTAGGGTATGAAAAATATGACTGTGGCGCGTGATTGTGAAACCGATACAACATTATGTTGCTTCTAAATAAAAGCCTTACTCTCTTCGTGTTACTACCAACAATGATATTGACTCATCAATACTGTGTTTATCGTCTGCGCGTGGTGACGCTCGGCATTCAAGCATAAGATATTCAAAAGTTGACCTTTGACGTCACGAGGTCTGTCTATTTTTATCTCTTACGGACGTGGTGTTTACAAAAACTGCCTACTGCAAGTTAGTGCGTCATTCAATCGATAGGCACTTGGATCTGTCAGTTGGGCTACATAGATGGGAGACCGTGTGTTTATCGCTGATTATATTAAGAAAAAGAGAATTAGAAAGGTAAGTCAATTTCGCATTTGACAGACTACATCAAATAGTGGTTTCCCATGAGTTATTTACAGTTGTCATCGTTTTATAACGGTTTTATCACGGAGTATATAATATTTCTTGTAACAGTTTCCGCATCTATTGCGAAAGTAACCCTGACCTTTAGTGTCAATGACTGTGGAATGGGGGGGGGGGTTTCATTGAATAATGGTATTAATTGAGTACTTATTTCTCTGTTTTATAGGGAAATGCGCAATATTTGGTGAAATGGAAAGGCTACTCGTCAAAGTAAGTAGTTTTCAGCTTGCTTTTTCATTGCATTTGGTATTGCCGGGTAATTTGCGCATATTATGCTTCTGCGCAGTACATTATGTCCAAAATGTTGAGTAAATAACTTTATATTTTAAATTCCTGATGAAGGGCTTATCGAGGAGGCCACATTACCATAGATTTAAAGGACGACAACTTTCATTATTACAAACAATGACGATGATGACACCGATAATGATTCAAAGCGACGTGGGACTAATGAGAATTATGATGACGATGGCGACAGTAATGATTATTTGCGGTTGCCATGCTGATTTATATTTTTTAAGTGGATGGTTTGGTGTTTTGCGGCACATCAAAACTTTCAAGGCATATCATAATGAGGCAGGTACAGTGAAGTCCTTTGCACAAGGACAGACCACAGTAGCAGGTCTAGGCTGATAATATGACGGGAATTGAATCGGCACCCAAATGGTCATGAGTCCATCAAAGTGCCATACTTTATTACCTGCTGAATTGTCTTCTTTTTGATAGACAAAATGTAAGGGGTCGTTTCAACGAGTCAAAAGAGTGATCGGCATCATTTTTGTTTTGTTGTTTTTAAAGGCATTTTTAACACATATTGGTTATATCGTGCCGAAGAAATGGGAGATAAATGCTTTTCCCCACGCAATCATTGAAGTAACCGACCCAGGCAGGTCTGAGTGAGTATCGAACCTCTGTACCCTTGGATTACGAGCCAAGTAACTATAGAGGCTGCTGTATGGTATAATAACATTTGTGCGAGCTGTCAAGGAATATTTTATGTGTAAGTGCAAAGTTGTCATGAAATGGCAACCATTATTAACTGGCGATTAGAGGTTTATGACATATTTATAAAGCGCGCCAAACAGAGAACAGAGTAGCACCCATGATCTGCCGCCATATAAAGTGCTGGCGGAACAGATTCAGCGGTGTTAAATTTAAGTCGTGGAATAAACAGCGTAGATATTGATCCGCCGGTGAATTATTTGACGGCAGATCTGGCTTAATGTTGTTCACTGAGTGCACGTTATACACAGTTCCAAAATTACTATGAATGTAAAACAATGAACGTCATTAGTGGTTGAAGTTTAAACAAACAGTACAGTCCAGTCTACATCGAGAAGAACGCCATGTTGATTTCTTTCGAGGTTAATACGGTTGAATTTCTATATGGCAACAAATTCATTGTATAATCTTGATACGACACGGAATGCGTGGCACTCATAATAAACCTCTGAAGCTCAAATGTTTTGCGAAAGTGCACCCAAAAAATTCTTATTTATTCGACTACGAGATTGGTGCGCGAATTTCTCTGCACCATGCATCAGTGTGCTCGCGTTTTCGAGAATTTAACAACACTATCGTACCACATAAAGACCTCATAAGCTTCGTGATAAATACCGCATACTAAGTGCTAAAAAATTCGTTACAAGAGAAATTTAGAGGTGCGCGTCCATGATAGACAGGTTTTCCTCTCCGATAGATAAGATTTGCATACCTACTCCTATGGTAACAAATAGTGCCAGTCCTTGTAATTAAGGCACCTTTACTTGATGGAGAGATTTTACATCAGTGTGATATTAATCACTGGGCATAGCACTGTCCGATTCTCTGGTTTACGGAACATCACTCTCAAATGCTCCATCAGGAGATAATGTGTTGGTTACATCACAAATCTGCTCGTGTTGGGACAAGCTTGCGACAGCTCTTGTATAGATCCACGCAGACGACGCATACTTCAGATCATTTGCATGAGCCTTTTTATGGGGGGGGGGATAACGAGTTTTTAGCGAAGGTCTTGAAACTCGAGCAAAATTACATGGTGTGCAGATGTAGGAACACAATTTTCGACGATTTAAAAAAAAGGACTAAAAAGAATTCAATGACTTCAAATTTTCGCCTTTTTCAGATTTGAATCTTCTGTTTTGTCACCTCTTGAACGGCCTATCCCAAAATAGCTATAAAATTCCCAAACTAGTACTACGTACGGGTTGTATTTTAATAGTTAAGCATTTCCGCGTACTCGAATGTACAGTGTTGAAAGCTGTATATATCCGAATAGAAGTAATGTATGTTAGAGGCGTCCATCAGTACGCTCACCATTGAATATAGGATCTATTGTCGTGCGAGTGATACACTTTTATGTAGTGTTTTGTTGGTAACAATACAGGCTGTTGTTCATGTATAATTACTTTGAAGAAATTTTACCTCTTTTCAGCTCCGTCGAAGTCAATACGTATTGCCCGAGGTTAAGATAAGTAAGGAAGTGTGGTTTTTAAATGTTGTAGCAGCTTAGCGAAGTCCTGTACGTATTAAGTCCTGTACGTATTAAGCAACAAGGTTATATTGAGTCTCGTTCAACCGTACTCTCGCGTGACTCCGATAGATCTACGCGTAAAAGGACATGCGTTTTATTGATTAATCGTTTAAACTTGGGTCGTTAAATGGAAACGCGCAATTGGATTTGTAAAAAACAACATGAGAGAGAGAGAGAGAGAGAGAGAGAGAGAGAGAGAGAGAGAGAGAGAGAGAGAGAGAGAGAAGGGGGGGGCTTATACGGACACATATGAGAACGTGTGCTTGCATTGTCAGTCATTAATTATTATTGTCATAGGTGGGAATTGTGGACTTTGTTATAGCTATGTGCATTACCGTCCTCGTCAGGAGGCATTTTCGCTCAATGGTTGGCGTGCCGGACTCGAGACTCAAACGGGATTCTTACCATCGGATTAGCTCAGGTCAAGGGCAAGACACTTAATTTCAGTTTCCTTGGTGACAAGTAACATTTGTGTTTTCTTCCTTAAAACACCAAACCAGAACATCGCTAGTACATTGGCGATACATTCCAGTGCAGTTTAAATGGTCTACACATTATAGTAAATACTACTACTACTACTACTACTACTACTAATAATAATAATAATAATAATAATAATAACAATAATAATTTCTGTTTTACCAGTAACATAATAGGAACCTGACTAAAGTACCCTACTTGGAATCTTGTTTTATAGTTAGTCTCAGTTTGATTTCCTGCCGTTTCAAACACGTCAAGCCCACTACAACCCGCACCCACCCACCCAATCAACAATAACAAAAGTAACAAAACAAATCTAAACAAACAAAATGAAGGAGAATTCCGTCCAAATAAATTCATTTTCATTCTTTAATGAAAATAGTGTTTTAATGTACTTTCGTTTCCTGTGATTAAGCAATTCAAAGAGAATGGCTATTTCACTTTCCGTTTGTACATTATGAATTTCTCATCGTCATGGGCTTATGTTTTGATTTATTTATGTTGTGCTTAAAGCATTTGGTGTTTGGTAGGCATTACGACCAATTACGTAGGAATTGCTTGTTTCGCTTTCTTAATTTTACTCCCAGAGTTTGTTGTATTTTACGTCATGGTGACAGAGTTTAACCCGTTAGAAGTACGTCGAAACAAGAGGAACAGCGGTGGCTCATTGTTCATCGTGTCAGACTAGCGGCCAAAATGGTATGGCGTCATACTCGCGACCGAAATGGTCTGGCTTCAAATCATACTGTGGGCTCAACCCTTGTCGGACAATGTTGTGTTTCCGGGGCAAAGCACGTCGCTGCACTTGCATCAGTATTAAACAAATGTCATATGTTGCTATGCCGTAAAACACCAAAGGAAACCCGAGATAAAGAATAGTAATAGTCATAATGAATTATTGGTTATTCCTCCTTTACCTTGTGTGTCTGGTTCTCGAAAAATATTTAAAATACCTTCATTGATCAGATTGTTTTAATGTATGAAATCATACGTTAAACCTTCATTTGTACAGTAAGTACGGAAATTAGTTTGGGTGATCGATCTTGAAGGAGTTTCATTCAAAGACATGTTTTACGGAAAGTTAAAAGAAGCCAGATTGAGAACTATTGGAAACTTTAATGTCCGTACAACAATTTTGCACTAGCATTTTTTTGTAATGCATAAACTTCAAGCGTTGTTTTCACTAACCATGTACATAAAGTATTACTGGGGATATCGTTATCGCCAGATGCCAGTAATAATTAAGAGTTTCAGTACTTGCTTCAGTTGTGAAATTCCGAAAAATGAACTGAGTATTCGTTTTCTGTCTCTTTTTTTCAGAAAATGCACGTGGGAACCAGAGGAAAATATACTCGATCGCTCGCTTATCGTGCAGTTTGAGGAAGAGTAAGTGCCTTTCACTGTCGACGCTGTTTTCAAATTGAAAAATGGAATATATTATTAGGAATAAATTCTGTGATTTAAATGGGAATTATGTTTCAGTCAATGAAGAATACGTGACATAAACAAGCAAATATGTAGATACGTTCTCTCTTATTCCCATTATTGCAATCTGATTAGAATCAGATCGCCGCTGTCCTGGGTCAAGATCTGACAGCGACTGCTTAGGATTCATGTTCATGTGACCTTAGAGGTAGCCAAATAGAAATGCAGCTTTTAGAAATTTGAAAGTGAATCAAATCGTTACACTGATGCTCTTCATCTATACTGCTCAGTCTCCCAAACGCGAAGTAATAAGACTTCATCTGATTGGCTGATAAAATTAGCGATTATGGTAATAACATAGGTCAAGAAAACATGCCCCCTAAGCGGTCGCTGTCAGATCTTCATCTAGGACAAAGGGGATCTGATTTTAATCAGACTGACATTAATGTACACTATTTATCGTAAGCATAGACCAAATGTGCACGTCTTTTTTTCAGTTTTTATGTAAATTTTTTCTTCGCTTGTATAGTCCAGACGTTCTCATTTTGACTACGCGTTTCTATGTCAGTTTCCCAATGATGTTTCACGTTATTTATTACCTGTGTTATGTCTAGCAAACTTCATTTCCTGTTTCCCACGCTGTAGCTGGAGATGCTTTCACGCAGGTTTTACCAACTTATTTAGTCCCATTAGTGATTCCTTTCTTGTGACATAACTAGAAACCTATAGCATTCGTGTGATCACGTAATCCGAGTTTGCACGACAGTCTCAATATTAAAGTGCAGGTTATTCTGAACCCAAGGGATTCTGTAAAATAACTAAAAGTTGGCATTAATAATTAAGATGCTTAAAACGGCAAAAGCAGCAGAAAAAAGCGAATGTATACATTACTTAAAATCACTCGACTAAAAATTATTTGTTGTGAGATTTGTGATGTTGGTTATTGACACAAGCAGATTCATACAAGGGAAAATGTCATATCAATAAAATAGACTACAGATAATTAGCGCAAAGTTTATACGATACGAACATTAAAAATAAAATGTATCATTATTATGTGGATAATGAAAATTTGGCAAAAATAAAACAAAACCTGCAAATTCCATTCGTCTGAGGATTGTACAAATGAGAGCTGCGAAAGACCTGTCGCATAATTGTATAAACAACACCATTGTTTGTTGGTATAATTGGTTTGTACCCAATTCTTGTACAGGTCTAAGATTTATATATTTATATATATATATATATATATATATATATATATATATATATATATATATATATATATATATATATATATATATATATATATATATTTGAACTATTGAAGAGACTGGTGACATCATTTCTTTCCAAAGTCATTAACCACGACAGTGTCGAGTCCGTTCTGTAAAACACAAAATGGCATAACATGTTACGTGAGTTTCCACTCATGCTACCCAAAAGCTTGAAGTCTCCTTCGCTGCAAATGCATCAACGCTAATTACGGACATGCACGGGGAATTGGGGCTATAACAAAAGGATTCGTCGTAGAGGTTGATTATGGTGGCTTTGTGTTAAAGAAATGACAAGGGAGAAAACTTGTTACGACGATGTCGTACCCCTGCAATGTTTAAACATAACTTGGATCCACAGATTCCTCAAACATTGATTTGTATATCAACCTTGTTGACGACACAGAGACCTCCAATATACAACTTTCATTGAACCCGCACATAAACTACGCCTACCGCTAACCTGATTGATAGATTATAAAAATCTTTTCGCCATTTTAATTTTGTGACGAGAGAGACAAGGAAAGACGGATATTTTTTATCAATCTAGATAAAATATATTATTTTACTTTATTTCTAAGCGACTTTTATTAGAAAAGATGGCAAAATAAATTTAAACCCAATAACCGACCAATGACCAATCCAGCTCAATGGAAGTAGCATTTCGCGCAGGTCAAGAATCGATCGTCCTTGTATCGATTCTGTTTTGAGCTTCATTGTTACCATATGTCCCCATGCGTTTATACAGCCTTAACTTCGACGAAATTCTGTCATGATGGGCTATCATTTATTGTAATTAGACATTTTTAGCATATATCAAAATATAAATACACCTCAAAGAGCATTTAATTAATAGTGTTCGCGGTATAATGAGTTTGAGAAGATGGACTCTATTCCTGTCTCCAAATAGAATGAATGCACCAAGCATAAAGAAAATTAACCAAATCAGCTTACCAGTTGCAAGGAATTATCAAGATAAGAAAATAAGATAACCTCTTACACTCACGAAACATTTGCATCTTGCCATTGTGTTTTATAACATAATCTCTGTTTTTGCTTCTTTAGACGGTTAGCCACTTATAAACGTTTTAACCAAACCCGTTTTAGTGGATTATCTTTTGTCAAACACGTAACAAGTATAGAGGTAACGTAACTTGTTAAGCTAGGTAACTAGGTAGTAACGTACATGTACTTAGATGAGCAACTACTCTGTATGTAGACAGGTAGGTAAGTTAATGTTTCATATGTGTTTGTGTAGGCATCACCTATTATATATGTATGTGGCTATTTATCTTCTTACGTTTTGCAAAATGTCTACAGAGATAATTATCGTATTGCAGGGGTTATGACCCATGGCTTTCAAGGAGAAGACCGAAAAGGAGAAGACGCAGCGAGGTATTTTTTTTTTCCATAACAGTAAACATATATTATAAACTGTAGTAGATTGTCCGTATATCATGTACATGCGGAAAGCTATATTGATTTTATCAAGGGCGCGATTTACTTAGGTGAACCAAGATAGCGTTAACTCGTTATGCATTACCTTCCGCACATGTACACACAAAATTCCAGTTTGTACATGTATTACCTGGTGTAGATGTTACTCTAACACGGGGCGGGGGTGGTGGGTGGGGTGGCAAAATATGACCCGCGGCCCATGACCTGGTTGTATCCGTTATTTACATCACAGGGCGAGGCTTATAAAATCACTTATCCGGCCTGTGCCCAGGAGGAAGTAGCCCATGCCTGGTCTAACGTTTTAACACATCACACTTGTTGACCCCACCCACCAGGCACAAATCATAATCGGGCATCAGAATAACTCTCCTTAAAGAATAGGGTACACAGATTGAGTAAATAACAAAAATGTAATATTGGTGCTGTCAAGCCGTTTTAATCCATTGAAATGGGTAGTTTTGCTGTGCTCATTTTTTTGTTTTTTTTTATAGACAAGCTCTTTTAAGATAATTTCATCCTTGTCCGTGTTTTTCGTTTCTTTTGCACTGAAAATTAATTCAACATTAACATATACATATCTATTACATAAATTAAAAAAACCCCACGGCCGCTCAAGCATAGCGTTGTAGCTTAGGTTTCAAGTGAAGATTGATACGCTGTTTATTTTAAAACACATTACCGGCGTCTTCATATATAATTCACTCATCTTCGTAGCCTTGTAACTGCTTAGTTCCAGCATCAATTACATAATGTGACAGGTGTTAATGTTAAATGAATTACATGTATGCGGCAATCTAACAATATTTGTAGATGTGGAAAAATGAGAAACATTGATGCTTTTTGCGACAGTTTAACGCATTTTATGCTTAAAACGTTATAGCATGTTTTCACTTTTGCATTATGTTGTTTAAAAATATTCCCAGGTTAGCGATGCATACATTTCCTTTCTGTCTGTCTGTGTTTCATTGATTAATTCTTATTCCAAATGAATATTGTTCGGATATCATAATATGTAAACAAATATTGTATGAACGTATTCATTTGAAGTCTGTATGACAAAAGGTTTGTCACAACCATTGTACCGTTATCACTGGACGGTAAGTTTTGTTTCTAGATGTTGGGAAGCATATGATCGTTTCACATTGCCTATTAATTTAACAAATTAAATTGAATTCATTGAGTATCGTTGGTAACGAGAATGAAGTCGGGGATATTATCTCTGAATCTACTGTCTGTCGCATTGTTAAAAGAGCTCTTGTTAATTCTTTGTGCAGGTGACAGAGTCTAGGGCTTTGTCCCATCAATTTAGCATCGGTGCTGGGGAGCGAGATTCAGACGGTGTAAGTGACCAGGAGAATAAAAACAATCCACACGAGCAGACACGGGATAATGACAAAGGGGAACAGAAAAAGGACCTGGTCAATTTAAAACTCTGGCAAACAGATGTCTCGACGGCGCGTGACGATGCTTTGTTATTTCATCAACAAGGTCATACGAACTCGCGAAATGAGAGCGACAAAGAGCGACACACAATAGAGGGGCTTGATGCGCACTCGCATAGTCAGGTGTTCCCAGCGTACAAAGAAGAGAGGCTGAGTGATTATCATTATGGCGGGAGATACTGCCATCCGAAAGTGCGGGCTAAGTTGTTGTTCAAAACTGGAGAAATGAAGCGAGAAAATTGGTGGGAAGAGGAAGAGAAATTTGTTTCTCACAAAATGTGCGACGTCATTAAAAACTGTACAAGTGATTCTAATGGAAATTATTTACAGAGGCTAACGGAATACCCTCGACCTAAAAGGAGGTCGTACAGTATTGACTGGTATTCTGATATTCCTGATGAGAAAAAAACAAAAACCGACGAAAAAAACGACCAAACTGATTCAGAAAACAAAGACAGTTCCGATGATATGTCACCCAAGATCTTAAAAATGACGTGCAGTGGTGAAAGCTTTAAATTAAAAAGTATATCTGAGAACTCTACGGACGAAAATGCAAACGTCATGGTTACCAACGTCACCTTTGATTCGGTTACGGTGACGTTCACGGAATCTAATACAGATAAAGGATTTTTCAGAGAAAGACCTGATAACTTTTAATGTTTTAGAGGACTCTGGCACGACATATATAATGTACATTTTGTAAATTTTGTTATTTTTGTGGACACAGGCACGACAGGTATACCGTACATTTTATAAACATTTCAAATATTGTTGAGCATATGCATCAAGAAAACATTTTAGAGTTTCGCACTTAACGGCATTGCTTTGTAAGTTATGAACGGAAAAAGTGGAGGCGTATACTTGTATATAAAATTTTGGAACTTGTTAAGGGGCACACAGCAAAGTCTATGTTGTTCGGACCAAAACATGCGAATTTGACGTCTGACGTATGAAACCGGTCTGCGAGTACTGCTTCCTGGTGGGGGCCGGGGGCTAATGGTGAGATTGTTCCGACCGTCGGGGCTAGGTGTTAAAGGGCATCTGAAATGACCTTATGTGTTCGTTGAACCAAAATTGAAGGATATAGTTTACTTGATGATTGTCTCACGTTGAATACAAATCATCATGACCAACATTGGAATGTCTTTTTACCCGGTAAGCTGAGGTTACGTATTTAAGAAATGCTATAAACTGAAATAGGGTATTCATACACCAATCCTCAGTACCCCTGATTGACATCCCCAGGTGTTCCGGTCAGTCCGGGTCACACCTTATTGACACGCGACTTCCAATTTTAGTCCCATATTTTTTTTCTTCACATGAACTTTTTGATTGAAATACATTTTTACATGTACACAATACTTATTTGACGATTCTGTACAGAATGGTACAAAGCCATAGCAGGGTGTCAAAACATGTCTGAAACGGGGTAGGGTTCCAAAACCTCCATAAGCACCCCTACCTTACCATTTTGCATCACGAGTGGGTCTTCCTCCGTCAGTCCTGGTTTTCACTGTTCCAGTACACGATCGCTTTCGTCCTTGGGTTGATAGAATAAACGCTGAGGAATTATATGCTGGGTAGTTTATATTGTTTTGTCGGTCTTAGTTGGGTAGCAACTGGTGTGAACATTAGATGAAAAGTGTCCGAGGTCTAACGTGTCAAATCTTATCTTATAACGTTCAAGGGGTGGATAAGAAAGGCGGTCATAAGTACAATGTCATGGAAATAAATCTTGCTGGACATATGTCCAATCTCAGTGCACCTAAATGTCTCTGCATTTAATGTGTGACTTTTTATGAAAAATTTAACGCACCATTTAGAAATATTCTGGACATTGTACAGCAAGAGTTTCAGAAAATGGGCATGGAAATGTTAAGATCGTAAAAGATGCTATCAAAACGGGTTTTTTTTGGGCGGGGGGGTGGGTAGATTTTTCTACATACAAAGATTTATGTACATGCGTATCCTCATCACGGGAAAACCTCTGACATTGTCGATCGTTATTGATATATCTTAATGTATTACAGTAGTGGTTTCTAGCAGTTGCTTGATTTTTATTAGACATTTTAAAATAAAGAGGTTGCAGATAAAATCTGTGGGACAATTACATGCAGTGCGACTGATGTAAACAAAAAACAAAACTTTAAACGTCTTGAGGTATATGGTCATTGCATCAGTTTCATAAATAACTAGTAATATTTGTTGTGAATCTTTTCTGCAGCCAGTCTCTGGGTATAATACAAACGATGGAATTTATAATCATGTTTTCGTCTCGATTTTTTTTTTTAAAGGAACCGTGTTTAGATACATTGTAATTGATTTGATTTGGTTTAATTTGGCGTTTTACGGCACAGCAACACAAGTAGGTTATTTAGTGCCGAGGCAGTTGTAGTAAAGAACCTTGCCCAAGGACACACCACGGTAGCTGACCCGGGCCGGGCCGTTGGTAGGATTGTAACCAGCACCCTTTCGAATGCGAGTCTGGTACGCTAACCACAAAGTCACCGCGGCTTCCACGTTTTGTAATTGAACTGTATATGCTTGTGGATGGATAAACTTTTGACGGTTATCATATTTTCTTAAATCTGTTGGTGTTTAAGGGACTTCTGGTGTTTAAGGGAAAGTCCGTGCCATGGTACAATTTGGATTTAATCGAAACTATTTTGTTTATCGCTTCTGTAAAATTTTAGCAACTTTTACCCATTAGTTTATGTGAAATCGGCCCTTAAACTCTATTTTTAACATAGAACGTTCGCCATTGCGTCATATAGAGCACTGCGACTGTGATGCACAAATTAGAATTCGAATAAATGAGACCGCTCTATTTTCATTTGTAAATTATCGGATACACGTTTCCTTTTATAAAAAATATGGACGATAAGTGGACAGCTTTTGTCAACAAATTCCTTTGATGTGATTAATATTGCCTTCTGTCATTAAAAGATAATGTCGTGTGTTGTATTGGAAGTGTTAAGAGACAAAGTAATCATGTCAGATGACCCGATGGACTGTGCTGTATCAACATTCTGATTGGAGTTGCGACCCAATATCGTAGTTTGTAGGCCTACTTGCATTAATACAAACAAATAAAATCCACAAATATTCGTAACTCAGAAAATTATTTACATAAATTTATTGTCTATATGAATTAGTCTATTGGTCAATTTAAAATTTTATTTAATATATCTCCAACACTAGCAAATCTTTTGGATAAAAGTTGATCGTCCTGTCTCAATTTTGCCTACGTTAATTGTAGAGATGAACCAGCTTGAATTTAGAAGCCCATATACAATAACACTTTATATTTAATATCAAATTAAATGAATATACGCGTGCAATAAAATTGTTGACGCTAAAATATCAAGCAGTCTGAGAAAGGGAGACTTGTAGGAGAACGTGTATATCCCTACCGTAATTACATGGGAGACGTGCCAGGGTGACCTCTCTCGAACAGAGTTAATTCG
Organism: Megalonaias nervosa; assembly: GCA_016617855.1. Classification (NCBI taxonomy): domain Eukaryota; kingdom Metazoa; phylum Mollusca; class Bivalvia; order Unionida; family Unionidae; genus Megalonaias; species Megalonaias nervosa. Next base: position 35,337 of record JAECUM010015027.1, on the reverse strand, counting down.
ATATGTTTCGGAAAACTCGGATTGAGCCAACATGGCGCGGTACAGTGATGATTACATTTTGGTTTTTGTCTTAATTAATTGATTAGCAGATACATTGAAAATATGCATATTAGCTTAGAATTTAAAAAAGGGCTAACATGGTGGTTATAGTTTGAAGGCCGGATTTTCCCTTGAAGATATCATTTTCATTTATGATGTACTAAAAATAACTCGTTTCTGTATATTGAAGTAGTTTAGAAAACAAATAAAATTTGATGTCGATGTATCCGACATTCGAACTAGCAGCGCAGAATTCAACCTTATGCAAAATGAAACTGGTTACATTCGTGTTAACTCGTATTTTAAGGCAAAATTGTTAACAGTTTGCATCATCGCTAGTTTTATTTAGCCTCTGAGGCAAACACTATAGCCACCTGCCACAACTTTTAAGTCATAATGATAGAGGCACAACTCGTTGATGGATGTGAAAACGGGACAGAAGAAACGTCATGTATGTCTTGACGTTTGATCACTAGTTTTACACCTGATTATTTGCTAGGTATCCCCGTAGTTTTCATTTGTTGACAACTGGGGGTGGGTGGGGGAATCTGCTTCTGAACATCGTAGCCTGGACTGCTTTTTGGATAGGTCGACGCTACGAAGTGATCATATCTTTGTCAATGGATCAACAGACTTGCAGTTGAAGCTACCGAGCAGTTTGTATCTCTTACAAAACATTATCAGCCACATGACATGGAACGTCCTTTTGGCTTCGTGTGGCGCTCGTCCTGTCAGATGCCTTATTCAAAACGGCGGCATATTCGTTAGTTTATTACACTGGAAATAACTTTAAAGACAAGATCGGGCATTTGTTTTTAGCCGGAATAAATTAAGGAGATATTTTGTCTGCATGCATTGTTACGAATATGTACGTAAGTGATGAAACAACACCTGTGTGAATCACAACGGCTGCCGTGTTGATGGCTATAGGATCAAATTAGTACTCCGCCAACGAAGGCGATATTAATTCTTGGCCCATGGAAGTTATTTAAACACACGTCATGCATGTACAGGGTAGTGAAATAACTGGTCATCATCAATGACATTTTTAAAATTTTAGCATCAATATACAGTACCAGTAAGTTTTCTACCATATTTTTGAAAACCGCTACAGAGGTTGGACTACCATTCTGTACCTGTTGTGCAAAGGATCGTCAAATAAGTATTGTGTACATGTAAAAATGTATTTCAATCAAAAAGTTCAAGTGAAGCAAATAAATACGGGACTAAAATGTAATAGTTTTTACCATCCAGTGTGGCTGGAGTATAATAGTATAATATATAATAAGTTATTACATCTATTGCTAGGTTAATTTGACACGATTCCACTTTTGTGCTAATGAATATGCTTACAGTTGGTTTGATGCCTAGTATATTCAATTAAGTATTACGTTGTATTACAATCCAGGTAGATACTTACATGTCTTAAACGTAACTATTATGCGTCAGGTTACATTTTTTGGCTCGGTAGCAGCATTGTCGTCACTTAGTGTTTATATCGATGTAGTAGTTATGACAATGACTCGCATCTTTTTTCTTTCATCGCTGCCTTCCTATACATTACAGAATTATTTACATAATATTGACTTGATTCTTGGATTTTTCTGTACATGTGTATCTTTCAGATGCAGCGTTAAATATTACATTAGCGATAAGTTCTTTTTTTTCATGTACAAAGGCTCATCTAGAAATGAAAGGCTATATCGTTTGGAGTAAAGTGCTCTCTCTCTCTCTCTCTCTCTCTCTCTCTCTCATTTGCTCTTCTAGAGAATGACTTACGAAGAATGCAGTATATCTATAAATCATTGTCTCATCTAGTTCCTTAGTTAGTTTAACGATTGACAGACTAGTTATGATATTTGTTGTTTTGCCCATCAAATGCCAGCCAGCAAAGTTTATTCAACCTTACTAAGTATATATGCACCCATATATGATGCAATGATTACACGAGTAAAACGTTACGATTTGCCCGAAGCAAAGATGTTTACAATTTTTTGATTTCAGTCGAAATGAAAAACGTAAAATTCTATATCTGTATTTTTTATGAACGTATTCCATTATATCGATGTAAACGTACAGTGATTTAGTAGCGGATTTCATAATGTTATGTTATATTTGACATGCTTGTGTGTTTTGCCTTTTCTGTTGAAAAGAGACCATTCTGTTTGTAACATTTTGTCATCGAAATTGCTGTTTGATGTCGTTTGACACACAAGGAGCATTTGAATTTCCATTGATACGAGTATTGTTATCTGTTGACTTTTTAACATTTTGACTTCTGGATAATAAATTCACAATTGCGTTGAGTTATGTTATTGTCATTTATCAAAGTAGATGCCACCTGGAAGAATATTTTCTTCGTAAATATTTTTATCATCGCATTTCTCAATGACGTCATGACCACAACATTTTTTTACACCGGACAGTTCTGATTTATATGGACAAAAATTTGTGTCGAAAATCCTATCATTATCAGTTGTGAACGAAGAAGGGGCAAATCAACATCCCGCCATGATAAAGGCTGAGACAGTTACTGGATATTTGACAGAAACATGAACCGTACTTGATAACTTCATCAGTAACACTGTTTAGAATTGTGTATTCCTGTATAAGGTTTTATTTGGATCTGTCGTTGCTTATGTACACCTGGTCATGTATTGTTGCAATGTGTCAATATTTACGAGAAAAACATTTCTATCATATAGAGTTAAAACAGCGGTCTTTTCCTTTGTTCTTATTGAAATCAAAATATTAGTTTATTATATGATGGCAAATAATCAGTTTAATTTTAAAAATGCATTTCCCATATCTTAAAATGCATCTGGATATTTAAGTTAATTTGCCCGTTTTAATTTTTGGATTTGTAGACAATGTTAAGAATGATAATAGATTGAAATTTATACCTCTCTCCTGCAACTTTGCGCAGTTTTCCCTGATTATTTGCACTTCTAGAGTAATTACTTGTGACGAATTCAAGACAGTTTTGAAGTTCCAAAACAGCACATTCAAACTATTTTTGTTAATAGCCCATAAGCTAAATCTTATAATTTTTGCTTACAAGTTGAAAAGTTTGTAATAATATCATCGGGAATGCTAAATTAAGTTTCTTTACGTGATTTTCCTCTAAACTTGTGTTTTCTACGATGTTTTTTGTCGCGGATCGCATGGAAAGCAGTAAAGGGTAAAAGTAGATTCATTTGAAGAGCGTCGAAACGAGTGATCATACATTTCCAAAAGTAGGTATGATTGTAAGTATTTCAGGATCATCTATTTGAATAATGTTACCATGAATATTTATTGACAACTGGCACTAAACTGTAGGTTAATATAACGAATGGAGGTTAAGGAAGAATAAGCAAAACTAAAGAAGAAGTAACGAAAAAAATCCGGTTATCAACTTCAAAATTTAAACCCCACACAAGTCGACGGTTATGATTAACCGCTAAGAAGGAAGTGCTGTGTGAGGTGCAAGTGACTGAGCCATAGTGTGAAAACGGTATCAGGATAAACTTTTTCCTATAGCAGAAACATTTTTTTTTTTAAAATCCGAAAGATATCTATAGACATCAGTAATGTTAATCAATGCTTAATGAAACGATCATTGGTAATTGCTCTTTAAAACTTTGTTTTATTATTTTTTTACCTAGTCTTAGTTGCATACAAAGGTCCCAGTTGCATGTTTTTTCGTTCTCTGAACTCGAGCACGTATATTGTAAATTTGGCACTCTGCCTTTGCACACATGAATCCTTGTAAAAATGGTGTCTATTCAATAGCACAGTAGACCAGTTCATTGAGCAATCAAATTTCCAATTACTTTGTTTTATTTTATACATTTAGGGGAACACGGATTTGTTTTGAAGTTCTAAAAGGAAAATATGGATAAATTTACAGTTACTTAGTGGTATAAACCAAATCGACAAATGTAACTGCATACATATTTGACATAATCAGGAAGCAGTTTCGAAAAAAGGAAACCGCAAAAAGTGTATTTAGAATAATCGCAATGCTCTCCAGAGAATTTAAACGTTTTAGACTGACCGATGATTATAAAGAAAGTGACGCTTATTCGTAAGATTTATATGGAAAAACTGATTAATCTAGATTGAAGAAGAACAATGCTTGACATGTGCATAATCGTTAAATCGAAGTGCTAGCATACTACGTAACAAAGCTGTCAGTACTCTTACTGAAGTATTTCAGAATTATTCACAGATGTCAATGAAATAATCTGATATCTTCATTATGTTTGAGTAAATAAATATGTCTCATAATTTTAAACCCAAAGCCTGCTAGCTTCTAGTCTGTCCTCATAGTTCATATCAAATTTAGAGATGTAACTTGACGTACGTATTGGTATCACATTCAAGCAAAGAATATCGTCATGAGTCGAATGATACTATCAATGATACACATTTTATGAAATGTTGTTTGCTTTATTGTTTGCCAGTATACAATAAAAGCTATATAATGACTTTATACTTACTAAGAAACTGTCAACAGTTCAAACCGTATTGATTGATTATGGGTTTAATTTGGTTCTGTTCATTGACGAGTTTATTGACCAGAACTCAGTATGGTACAATGCTCCAAAGAGTGAGATGAATTTTAAATCATTTTCTTTCAATGAGGCAGCCTTTTAATTTTCATTTGTTAAGATATTGTTATAGATATTTTCATCCATACACTATTTCAACATTGTGTAGAAAGATTTGTGTAGGAGATTTAACTAGAAAACTTCTACTTGTGTTTCCCATTTAAAACTACCACGCAGTTATGATTTAGTTTGATTTATAGGTGGAATATCTTTCAAAAACATAAAACGCAAATTTTAAACTAATGTCTTTAAGTACGTTGGATTGTCAGAGGTTTAATATTTATTTACTTATAAGCGGAAAACGCTTTTATTCAGCTGATCTGTCATAGACACCCACAAGGACGGGACATATACCCTCAACGACACCGAATACCATAAATGCATCTTGGACGCAAGCTCTTGTACAAAATATCACCATCTATTTGATCTATCTTTTAGTTTTAAGGTGCATTTCATGTTCTCTAATCCAGGACCAGCAAACAGCTGAGGTAGGACATGCGTACAAATCTTTTCCTCCTTCAACACAACTTTTGACATGTTTCCATAAGTTTGGTAGAGACCATACGTTTCCACCAACATTCCCTAACAGTTTGAATTAGAGAACAGTTATAAATTGTTAGCACATGTTTGCGGAAACAATAGCGCCTACAATAACGTTTTATATATCAACAGATTTCCTGGTACTTTTTATGTTCTTTGGGCAAACTCTCATACAATACTTTTCAACAAGGAAATTTAAAGAGCAAAAGAAAAGAGTAAAAATGTATGTGTGCTATCCCAGCTGCGAAGTAGGATAATGGCCCTTAAATTGGAAACAAAAGGACAGTTGACATTGAGACTCGATCGCCAACGATCGGAACATCGATCGGACATTTCCATTAGATCCCGACATTTTAAATTTCGTAATTCGACTCCAGAGGAGCGCACTACATATGTTACGACAGTTAAGACTGACAAAAATATTCCTTTTGTGATTTTGTCTCCTTCCACCGCCATATTGTTTTACGTTAACAAAAGTAGTTCAGAATACAGTTCTCAACAGAGATGAATTTATATCCAAGGCTTCTTTCTCGACTTTTTACGGAAAAGGCAGGCTGTGCCCCGACTGGATCATCAAACCGTATTCGGACCATCGTGGCCATTTCTCCGAGACAAAAATATGCATATGCGTCGGCGCAGTAATTTACAGACAAATCATTCATTTGTTCGCCATAAATTTCTCTGCAAAAATTAAACTGCAATCTATTCAGACCACCTCTGCTATTTCTGCAATTTGATTGACCTTGGGATTGACCGAGGAGCTGGAAATGAGAAATTTGTTTGATGCATTCGCTACTTCTCGGTCAATACATGTATCGTAAATGACAGAGGTGGTTCGAACGGTAGCTGATGACAGCTATTGGCATGCAGTCGGACTGTTCTCCAAGGTGCCAGTTAGTCGTACCCGATATGAATCTGAACAGGACTTGAAATTTTAGATTCATTTAAAGAACGCAAATAGAATACTTCATCAGTATACAAATGTTGTTATGAGTAAATGGAGTAAGTGGTGAATAAGAATGCAGATCAATGCTTGATGAAATTTATTAATAAATTTACAATTTTGGCAGGGTACTTAATCTCCGTCATAATCACACATGCAAGTACAACGCGGATGAGGCAAAACAAAACCCACAAGTACAGCAATTTTTGGGAACGAACCCTGGTCTGAAAGAATGTGAATTTGAAAAACGTCGTGGGTTTTTAACGAAAAATGGGCCTACGAATCTAACACGTATTTTAAATGGTCAGAAATGCATTTTGAGCTTAAGCGTACGCTCCCGTTAACCTACAGCCTGATATATTAAACCAATTTCTCTTTCGAGAGAGTAAACGCGTGTCAGCAGTCTGCACAGATTTGCTATGTCAAACAAAGGATATAATCTATGCATCTGACAATCGTTATATTTGCTTTTTGGAGGGAATCTTTCTGATAATTATTCACCCTTGTTGCTTCTTAAAGAATACAATAGGAAATACATGATAAACCAAATGCACAGGAAGGTCCTGCTATCAACATTCAATGCTGTTCCTAGGTACTAGGCTTCGACGATTCTCTTCAGTGATGTCTCCAGATGGTAGACTTCGACGATTCTCTTCAGTGCTGTCTCCAGATGGTAGACTACGACGATTCTCTTCAGTGGTGTCTTCAGATAGACTACGACGATTCTCTTCAGACACTAGGCTTCAACGGTTCTCTTAACGCTATTACTAGACTGCTACGACTCTAAGGTCTTAAACTAAGTAACAAAAGCAAGCAAGTGACACCAGCAAGGTGAGTAAAATCGACAAATAAATTATTTCTCTATGTTATAAGTGAAAATTTAAGAGGATCTTGAAGTATTGTGAATTAAATACAAATTATCCTAAAAGTTATATTACAAGGCCAAAAGAATAAAGTGTTGCTAATGAATTCCAATATCGAATAAACCGATGTACCAATAGTCTTGAATAGGTTGATGTACCAACAGTCTTGATGTATCACAATGATATAATCCATAATGTCCTTGAATGAATTTACAATAATCCCAAAAGTAGTGTTTTACTCCAAAATGAGCATTTAGTAACTGCAATGAATAGTTTAAATAAGTGATTTCTCTCAAATTATATTTGAACAGTACAGACTGAACTTAAAAGAGGAGTAAATCATTTTGTTTACCACAGCCATATATAAGAACAGAAGATACAATAAAATTATCATGATGCGGGTCACTAGTTCTCTTCCAGAACATTCTACGTTTATAGACCTTGAACTCAAATATCAGTAAGCAAATTATTTACAACTTACGAACATGACAAAAACACGAGAATAGTCAGGTAGACCAAACCTCTACCCTCAATTACGGACAAAGTTCAAGCACGCAATTAAAATTAAATGTACAATTAGAAAGACAAATCAACAATAGTAAAACAATTTCGGATTGACATACTTTTAAATACAAATCATTCGGAAGGTTTTCTTTATTATCCGTAGCCGTAGCTGTTTAATGTGCGCTAGACGAATCTCATATTTTTTTCTGGTAGAGATCATAATTTCAGCAAAAGATTTCAATATGGGTTAGCCCACATTATTAGGTAAATATGAACCTCCTCATTAATTTTATCATGAAGTTAAAGGATGCAACAATTACCCTTGTAGTAAGATCAACAAAAACGAGAGTTTGCCCGAAAACTTGTAAGACCCCCAAGCGATAACTTTCATTTGAAGGTCAATCATTCGGATTTAGAACAAATTTTCAAGCACATGTACGATAGATACCTTTCTCGTCGTTGTGATACGGAAGTAACTACTCATGATGCCTAAAGAGTAAAAGTAATTTTAGTTCGTAATTATCCCTGATTACTCATCTAAATAACCGTTAGGCCTCCGTATAGTTTGGTAAAAGTGAGAACAATCTTCAAATATGAAATTTCTTCCAAAGACTCTATTTTGACCAACGATTCATCAGTTTATAGAAGAATAAGCTGAGAAATAAATGATTTAGCTTACCAGACATTCACGTCAGTATTTGGAAATATTTAGAAGAAGAAATGATGACAAGCTTTAGAACGCTTGACTTTTCAGTAACCCCATCTTGATATTTTTCCCTAGAAAGTTTCACTGATGTAGTGAAAAAGATCGAGGGAAACCTTTCGCGTATCTACACAACGCGAATTTGGCCTAGGAAAACAGATCAAATAAAATCCTTTAAGCAGCTTAGAAAGAGAAGATTACAAGATTACATCTCAATGCACGCATTTAATGACAGTTGTTAATCATCATCCACAAAGTGAACCGATACAACAAAGGTAGACACTTATTGCACATCTCCGCTAACCACATATTTAGTATGTACAGAAAGTTTACTGCAATCCTTCCACGAGCTTAGGAATCGAAAGATGACAAGCTTCTTTCAACAACTTATTCTTTAAAAATACCCCTATCGTCGAACATTTTCCCAAAAATACCACTAAAAAATTAAGAGGAGCAAAACGTTAGACCTCAGTGAGCATCTACACCAGCGTACAAGCATACCAATTGATATTGTAAGAAATTAAGGAGAAAGTGCTATGAAAAGCTTCTTAACAAAAATTTTAACAAATCCTCTTTTGACAATTTCCAAGAAATTCACCCGAAGAAAAGTAGAGAACATACAACAGTATGGTGCATCTACAACAAATGTCTATTGGACATGCCCAGTTTTAAATGATCACTGTGTCATTAAATACTCGCTTATCTCAGAAATATATTTTACTCAGTTTAGAATCGTAAGTAGAGTGTTCGCACTTAAAAAGGATAAGTAGGGCCAGCCAAATTTAAAAAATAACATTATATATATATATATATATATATATATATATATATATATATATATATATATATATATATAACTTAGCTTAAAAGGCAAAAGGTTTATTTGGAAGGTGCCATAAATATTGTACGATAAATATAAATTAGTATTTTCTGCAGATAAGTCATACAAATTTGCAGGTAATACTAACGTATCTATCATTTTCTAAAGAATCTGCATTACCTGGTGCAAATGCTAATTATGGCTTGCAAAATCTCGGTAAATCTAACCAAATACAGTGTAATTAAAATTGGCCAGTAATGTGAATTCATACACATTTTGTCTGACAATTTGCATTATTTGTTACAAACGATATTTATAGCTCGCGAAATTCACCAACATTCAGGTAATTTACTGAGCAGGTAAATTAACATAGCTTCTTTGAAGTCTTTATAGCCTCAGGCTGGGCTAATCAACGCTGGAGTCGTGTTGTTTTCATCGCGAGCGACACTAGAAGGTCTGTGGGAATAATATTTATCACCTACGATGCGTGTTCTTCGTAATCTCCTTACATTGAACAAATTTAGACAAAATTTTGGTTATATAATCATCAAATGTTATCTTGAATATTGACATTGAAGCCGCAGTGATAGCTGACAACGCATTATTTTTGGAGGGATTCTAGCTGAAGACGATCAATGGCGATATCTAGGTGAATGTAATCAATGGCGATACCAGAAGTCTTGTTGAATATAAGCAATGACAATACCAGATAAAGCTGAGTATAATCAATGGCGGCTCCTGCTGTCTAGTTGATCATAATGAGCGGTGATACCACATGTCTAGCGAACTTGCAAATCTCACTTTACACTTACATAACCCCGTACTTTATTAAAGAAATTCTCCCCTCCCCCTTTTCAGTACTAGTTCAAGTTTAGCAGGACGGTCGAAGTGCATATCATTTTAACTCACAAATTAATGGAAATGTAGAGACAATGACCGTTTAAATATACAATAGGCACACAGTCGTTGTGAGGGATGCATAGACAATATGCAGACTGTTGTTGCGATGGTTCGGGTTCTGCAGCTTAAGCAATTAACCAGTAAAAGTGCTGCAGACTCATTGGTTTCTAAAAGAAGCCGGTCGCCGGCGAATTTTTAACGATTATTCACCACCTACAATTCGCTAACTTTGAAAAGAGTTAATAAAAGTTGTATAATTAATCGTTGTATTCCACGGAAAACAATTCATTCAATTAAGACTAGAAAGATTTTCTTGTACTTGAGTCTAAATGTAGAGGACACTTGCGGTTTTTAACTTGATGCGCCTGCCTGACACGCAGTTTTCAGTCTCCATAATCACATATCAGTAATGATTATTTTATTTTTCTTTATTTGGTGGGGGTTATTTTTGCTGGTTTTAACAGCACCTTTGACAGGGTAGTTTAGAAGCAAAGAAGGCACACGCTCAACGCTTAATTTAAAAGAGTCAAAAAGTGGTTTGTAACAAATTGCTTGAGTTCTAGAAATTGTGCGGTATGGTAGGTATATGCATCCATAAATCGAGACGATATAATGCCAATGGGCGCTTATAGATACAATGTGGGAACGATACCAGTGACAATCGACATGTCATACGTTTTTGTGACAGTATGACCTATACACAACATATGAAAGCACACGATGAACATAAAATTGCATCATGAATACAACCATTTGCACCTTCCGGGTGAAAACTGCAGATATACATCGACTGTATGCCAAGAGCTGCCATTTGAACTCCTTCTGGTTATTTGCGAAACTAGGATTGACCGAAAAGTTGTGAATGCATTAAACTATTTTCTTCAATCCAAACATAGAAATGGCCAAGGCGTTCCGAATAGGTTGCGGCTTCTTCTGCGAAGACATTTCCGAACAAAATGTATGCTTTATCTGCAAATTACTGAACTGACATCCATCCGAGGCATATTTTTGTCTCAGAAATTGCAGGGCGGTATAAATAGAATACAGCACAAATTCTATAACGTATATTAAACATATTTTAAAAAATAAATCTACTTCAACGTTTCAAACGAATTGTAATTTATTTATGATAAGTAACAGGCAACAGTTGTGTTAGAGAGTGCAGTTATATTCTGCCCGATTTTTTGTCCCACGTCACGGTACAAACACAAACCATACTGTGATGTTTTTTATCGTCCTAAATTGGTAATTTGCATTGTTGATTTGGCTTTGTGTATTATTATAAAAACCTCGGTTCTGCTATTTTCCTTATGATTCTAAGACCCGGCAACAAGAACTGCTTTCGGACTTTTAAAATAGTCTAACTAGCTATGAAATGTAAATTTCATTCAAATGGATATGAATCTATTGGAATATTAATATCAGTATTATCACACAGGGTTATTCCGCATGATACATTTTGACATGGGAATTATCTAACAGATACCTGACAACCAGTTGTATTAAAATAGTAACTTATTCGTAAGCTGGCAGGGGTTTCAGTAAGAAAGAAAGTAGCAGAAGCTGAGAAACGTTGCAGAGTGTGGAAGTAGCTGGTAACGCCTGTAGTGTGGGTACGGGGGTGGGTGCGGATGGGGCGAAGCCATCCAGAAGCTGAAATGTCTTGGATGTGTCAAGTTTAGCTTGAGAGTCCGTAATGAACGAATTTGAAATTTGCTTAAAAATTATTTTATGACTTTATCATTTTTTATAATTCGGATTGATGAGTCATATCTCGTTCTTTTTTCCTGGTTATCGTATGGGTTTCATACTATAGATAATTTTATATAACTTTGCAATTTTCTACCCAAGAATGAGAAACGATTTTACCATTTGTTCCCTGGAGTAGGAAAAAGGATACCATCGTTTTCTGATTCCATATTAACATACTCTTAAACGAGACTGGAACTATTTCTTCGAAGTTTCCTGGTTACAACTGAAGAAAGCGTGAACGAATATACCGTAGACTCACTTGGCGTACAGTTGGCAACAAGCGTGAACAACTATGCCGTATAATCACTGGGCATATCATTCGTAACAAGCATGAACAACTATGCCGTAGACTCACTTGGCATACAATTGGTAACAAGTATGGAGAACTATGCCGTTGGTTCACTTGACAACATTGGTAACAATGGGTGGCTATTGGTAACAAATCTATATCTAGTTCCAACGAGTTGATGCAAACATTGACAACTGTACTGTAAATGTATATCACATATATATTTCTTACTGTAAATGTAAATCACATATATATTTCTGCTCTCACCATGCGTCGAAGAACTCGTGCTATTAACAATGACAGGAGTGAAAATGGGTATTTTTATTTAAAATTAATTATTCATGCGTGTATCAGCTAATACAATTGAGATTTTGTTTATGACTTAAGACGAAGTTTGTATCGAAAAGGTTGAAATGTTTGGATTTTTTTTTTTTAGGTAGTTATTAAATGGTCTGAAAATTAATAGGTAATATAGAATTGCCTCAAGATAACGTGAATAATTGAAGAATATATACCAGATAATTTGGTTTCGACTAAGGTAACCATATATTTGATATCTGAATGTTTTTATTTTTAATTTTTTCCTGCCATAGATAGGTGCATTTTACACTAATCCCTTATTATATACACATGTTAGATTCTAATAGAAATGTCCAGAAATGTTTAAAAGTGTGAACTCTAGAAGATATTTTTTTTGACAGTATGCACTTACCTGTTTGCAGAAAAGGAACGGATTTCAAAGTATTGTAAAGTAATAATTACTTAAATTTTTAACATAATTCTGAGATGCCGTTTTAATAATTTAGAAAAGTTTGAACATTCAGGTTTCATTCATAAAACACCATCTACAGATAAAGAAATTAAATATTATCGAAAATGCAAAATTGTAATTGTGGTGCTCTTATACATTTATGCACTCTGAGGACAACAAAACGACTTCATTATATAACTGAATTAAATACAGCCATACTAAATGACACATAGGTCACGTCAGAGTTAAGCCCGTAAATTCTCATATATGTATCGTATGTATGTTGCTTAAAAGTCCGCATGAGTTGGGGAGTGTTTTTCTTCGGTAGCTGTTTCTCGGATATTTGAAAAATAACATATCAGGCATATCAAAATTTAAAAAGATGGGTATATCACATGGCACTCACTCAGATCTGTAAATTTTTTATCGGAAGTTATCATTTCATATCTTTATTCTCTGGGTCACATTTCCCGTAAGTAAAACCACTTATGACAACAGCATAGACGCCTGCAGCATAACCTTGACGTTTCATGCATATATTAAATAATATCCATTAAACTTAGTGTACGATGTTAAATGCATAGTTATCTTTATCCACCCCCACCCCCAAAACATTATTCAAATGATTATTTTTAAACTTATATATGTGGCAGTGCTGGATTAAGATGGTGACGCAGGGGACACGTGCATCGAACATACCCTAGTCACGAGCCTCTCCCTCCTCCGGTTACCGTGGACAGAATTACATGTATTCAAAAGGACCATATACAGGTATAAACCGTCTAATACTTAACCTAATAGATCTATATGATTATACATATTATACAGATAGTTTAAGTACTGCATTCAGGATATATTTGTAGATCTATATCGTAAGTGCTCTTGACCCATCAAAAGCTTTAATCCGCCCCGGATATGCGGTAATTGTTATTGATAATAACCAGATTATAAGTGCACAAAAGACCTGGACATAAGCTTTGATCCCTTACTGGGCAAATATTGTAGTGAAGACAAGAAGCGAATTTCGTGTTTCATTTGTAAAATTATGTGAATTCTTGTAACGGAGAATCGTTGGTATTAGCATTAAGAACGACTGCCGGCCGACATTTAGACCAGTTAGTGATTTATAGTCCACAGCAGGGTGTAATGGTTTATTAAAAGGTCTAGATTATGTGATGGTGTGGGCCAACGAATATGCAAAAAGGGAAAGTTCATAATATTTTCTAAAGAAAAAAAAAAAAAAAAAAACAACACACCCCCAAAAAACAAAAAACAAAAACAAAACGCATTTGTGTTAACTTGTTATGTTATATAAAATAGTGACATATGACGACATACATACCGTATATACTCGCCTATAAGTCGAGTCAAACTGCAAGCAGCAAAGGTCCTGACCTGCCTGCGCCTGCAAATCAGGGTATATGTTGTTTGTTCAACAGCTGTTTTAATATATTGACAAAATCGTTTGATACCAGAAAGGTTTGTGCAAGATGGGTCCAACATTTGTTGACGGCTGATCAAATAGAGACCCAGATTTAAATCGCCAAACAGCAACTCACCAAATATGAAAAGAGAGACCAATGACATTTTGAATAAGATTTTCACAGGTGACGATTCAAGAATTATCATTTTTAATTAACTAGACTAAAAAGAGAAAATAATACTTATGGATCGGAGAAATCGAGCAGAGATCAAAAATCGCTCGACGTAGTCGTGCTTGTCCAGAGTCTTTTATACGAGTTTTTTTATATTTTTTTTTAATTTTTTTATTTTTTTGGATGTAAAGAGCTCAGTCTTCCAAGTACATGTGCCTGCCTCACTCACTGTAAGTTGTTATGCCTCCAAAGTGCTTCAAAACGCTGTGCAGCACTTCCGAACCATCAGTCCGCGTTTTGGTACCAAAGTTATCCGTCTTAATAAATTTCTCGAAGGAGCACATCATCTAAATTTTACCACCTTCTCCGTACAGCAATGATTGAGCTCCAATTTATCTTTGTTTGAATCCCGTTATCAAGGATTTACCTGGGTGCATACTATTTAAAAGCCGGTGTTAGAAGTACAGTTTTCCACTTTATGTACACCATACTAGACTGAGTAAGTGTATAGAGAGAGGTACGTGGGGCGTACTTTGAATGGATGCAATGAAATATTGTATGTAATAAAGAACTTTGTCGTGCAACCCATAATCAGAATTTTATAAATACCCTTCATACATTGTATAAAAATGCTGAACCTATATTCACCTTAGTCTTGTAAAGTTTCCTCGGCCGGGGATGGAACACTGGTAGGCCTACTTGCCGCGGTTAATAGCCTTGGTCTTCTTTTCTTTTGTGAATGTAGCCAATCCCACGAGGCATCCTATTTTTAACACATGAAATAAAAATGACCCTTCTAATGATATCAAGAAAAAACAACCACCGTAAAGTTTGTCACTTTTCACACTGAAAGTGTCAGTTATCACATTGTCATTACCGTAAAGTTTATATTTTGGGTCTTGCACAGTTGCTACGACCCGATTTCGTTTTAGCTCTGTCGCTTGCAAGTGATACCCACTCTCAGATCTCGCAGTAAAATGTCTACTCAAGCACCCCCACCCCTTATTCCTATATTCATCATACTGACTTTCTAGTTTTAATATCTCTAGTTAAGATTTTCAATCTCGATTCTGACAAAGATTCTTCATACCTATAACGGGTCACCTATAGGCAATTTTCCCTATATGAAACCCTATTTACAGCTAAACCTGGACGAATTATGATAATGATGAAATTTACCATTCTCAAAATGTTTAAAAGCAATCGGAAATTCAATGCGGCACATTCATAGAACTTTGAATGTGCAGAGAAATTAAAATATATGACCCTACAAATGGTCACATTTTGCATTTTCTTAGTATATCTTCTGTTAAATCTACAAAGGATCGATTCTTAAACACACGACACCCTTAATTCAGAAAAAGTTTCATAAACCATCCAAGTATTGTCCAAAGGATAATCTATTTTAATTTTCGGGGGTCGGGATGGGTGGGATTTTTTTTTAAAATATAGTTTGCGGCCATCAAACAGCTAGAATAAAACATTCTGTTTTTTTTATAGACAATAAAAATCTGTTGCTTCCATTATATTAGTTGCAAAAAAAAAAAATTTAGGTAAAAAGCCCATGCCCCCTTTCAAAGGTCGGTCCCTAACTTATTGTGCAGAATGTAATATCTTCTTTGAAGCTAACTACGTAAAAGGTATAGTTTTCTATGACTTGGTCAAAAATTACATTTGGACAAAACCGTTGCAAGTTAGGAAGAGTTGTGTTAAGGACAAAACGATTTATTTTAGGACTGTTTCAACGACTTGCAACAAAACAGCAACGTACAGATAAATTTAATAGACTACTGCATAACGCCCCGGGTGGTCGAGTGCTCTCAACCACACGCCTTTACCGATCACTGCCATCTCACCTCTGTCCGCGTGGGTTCGAGTTTCGGGTTCGGTTAATCTGGTGAGAAAGCTTGTAGATAGGTTGCTGGTTCTTTCCATGTTTCTCAGAGTTCTTCCTCCACTAGTTATTGTGGCTGTCATCGTGTTCTGAAAAATGGCGTTAAACCAACAAAATCAACAACAACAACATCTGTATTGCGGTTATACTTTCTGTTAATACTCATTTCACGAGAAGAGGCAACCAACAGTGGAAGAATGGGATGGTAATACCTGGTTACGTCAATAACATCAACCATTCCGATAAACTCTACTTCTTAGGAATGCTACAGACTAAGTGACCACTGTTAGTGTTTATGCTTCAAGTGATACGAGAATAGCAGAATAACGATTGCGTAATATTTGCTTATCAGAAATGCCTCTGGCAACATGGTAAAATATGTTGCTACTGGCATATTTGTGTTGCTTACAGGCCAAATTAAGGTCGCACCGTGATAAGGAAATCTGGCTAAAAATAAGGATTACGACGTCGTAAAGTACAGGCCACAATGTAAACTCTTGTAAACTGCCACCAACCTGATTTAGCTACATAATTAGATATGTGACCTTTGTGGTACTTTTAATTCCATCGCATATTATATATATATATATATATATATATATATATATATATATATATATATATATATATATATATATATATATATACACACAACAAAACTCAGAATATTCTTGGTGCGTTCTGATGTAATTTTTGGGTAAAATGGTCGATAGAGGTTCAGTATTAAACATGAACGAATATTGCTCTCAATATCCAAGTCTTGGTTATTTTATCATATTTAATTACGATTTTGTTAAAATATAATTCTAAATTATCCCATAATGCTTCATTATCCTTTAGCATCGCGTAGTCGAAACATGTACTAAAGCGTAGTTGAAACATGTACTAAAGTTTTCAGCATTTAGTTACAATATTCCTAGCCTGTATACCTTAACTGATCGATCGTTAAGTATGTTAAAATTTAGAGGGGACAACTATCCAGTGGGTTCTTTTTAAAGAAATAGTTTATAAAAAAATTTAATTCATTTATTTGAGGGTGGAGGTTGTTTTATGTAGCGTAACCACATAAGCCTGTGTGTAACACGATAGTGAAATGTAATTTTTCATCGACTGTTTAAATCTAAACTTTCTAAAGCATGGCATTTGAAGAAGTAGGTCATGTTATAGCTTTCGTTTTTATTATACGTCAGCCATTTTGATGAAGTGTATTATTCTTAGACCCAGTTTGTCTGTCTGTCAATTAACTTTTCAATTTCGGCAAAATAACATCAGTTCTATAAGGTCAAAATATTCAAGGTCAAAGACACTGATTAAAAGAGAAAAATGTATTCCGCACAATAACTCGAGTTCACCACCAACACAGTTATAAAACTATATGGATGGTCAGCACATGAGCTATTGGAAAATCCTATATTTTTGGAAGGTGTGAAGGTCAAAATTAAGGGTTTGGATGTTGATGTTCAGTTTCAATCAAAAGGTCAAAGGTGAAAGTCATTGTGACTCAAAGAAAAGATGCTATGCAGTGTTCGACTCTATGGTCTTAACCTCAGTAAAAGAAAAGAGAGAACACCAAGTGTAGTCGAATTCAACAAATAATTTATTTCCCTAAGAAAAGAACTTACAGTATTGTCAATTAAATCCCAAATAGTCCAAAACGTTCTATCACAAGTCCAAAAGTATAGAGTATTCCGAATGAGTTCCAGTGGTGTTCCGAATGAATTTCAATCTTGAAAGCACTGTTGTACCAATAGCCTGGAACAGAATTGATGTCCTAAGAGTCTTGATGTATCACAATGATATAATCGAAAATATCTCTAAAAGAATTCACAATAATCCCAAAATAATGATTCAGTCTTAAAGTATTATTGAGCACTTTGTATTTTCAGGGAATAATTTAAAGAAATATATCCTCTCAAATTAAACCTGAACACAACTCAAGTTAAAGATAAGAATGAATAATTCTAATATAGACAACCCTAATGTAAAACCTGAGACACAATAAGATGACCAGGATAAAGGCCAAAAGTTCATTTTTAGAACATTCTACGTTGTCAGCAAGATTTGGTCTATTACCAAAAGGTTAATAATGAACATGGCAAATATCAAGTACGCCAGGAATTCCTGAGAGGAAAACCAATGTCATCAACTCAAATCCAAGTTATGTTTAGCTATAAATAATAATAATCCTAATATATAGCCTGCAATCATAAACAAAAATAGCTATGTAATATGTTGTTTACAAAATAAAATACATTAGTCAGGTAGGCCCAAACTCGCACCCTTAATTATGGACAAAGGTCATCATACAATACAAATTAAATATAAATAACGTAGATCGCTTTCACTTAAGGCAAACAAATCAACTTACATTTTCTTGCAGAAGAAGAAATACCGCTCACCCCCACTGTTTTTATTGGGACAGGAGCACTTCAGAATTTCGGTACATGTTTCTATAGTCTACGTCTAGCAGTCAGAAGTCACGGTCATGGTAAATCTAATAAGAAAATAATAGCTTTTACACGGTAACGTTAGCTCAAGACCATATACCATGACTAAATATTCAGGTGATTGAGTCCCATTGGCCAGCAATCTCCATAGTCAACCATGCCCTACTTGCTCCTACAAAGAGGAATATTAAACATGGGGTGGATGTGCAACATGACATTCTCGGTACTAGTGTCACCCGTTTCCATGGGGATGACGCGTCAAGCTGCTGTAACATTGGCTACAAACAGTGACGTGCCATCCCAAAGCTTGTTGCACAAACCTTGCACGGGGTTTACTCACTTAGGCCCTAAGACGTTTTGGCCCATGAACGTTTGGGCTCTAAGACTGTTCGGTTTTAGACTTTTCAGCTCTACGGCATTTCGGCATTAGACGTTTCTGCCCTAAGACATTTCAGCTCTTAGATAATTTTTCGTCAGACATTTCGGTCTTTGACGTTTCGGCCTTAAGACAATTTGGCTCTGAACGTTTCAATATCATTATATTTTTTTTTTAGTACTAACAAAACATATGTGTATTAGTTCAAAATATGTATGTATGCATTTATGCATGTAAGTATGTATGTATTTATTTATCTATGTATTCATGTAAGCGCGAAGGTATGCAAATACACAGTTAAAGTGTAAAACAATACGCTGGAAATGGAAACATTCAAGGAAAACACAAACATGCAATCCCGTGAGGGAGAAAGCTCACTGGAAAGAAAATATAAAAGGAACAACGATCCTGAATAATATGCGAAAGAAGTGCAAAGATCTTAGAATAATTAGAAATTATTTACATTTGAGTGGCATTTTTTAAACGAATAATCGCGTTATCTCTCCATCGCAACACCGGGAATGTATAAGTTGTAAATAATAGGTATGATAGTCAGAAATGAAATGGTCCATTGACCTAATCTAATCTACAAGTACATTGTCAAACACCATGATTAAGTTTATTTGTTCTTCTGTACATTAAGTGTAATCATTATATTATTGTATATATGTCACAAAATGGAACTAATCGATTGATCAGCATAGAT
The DNA here is from genome assembly GCA_016617855.1 of Megalonaias nervosa. Classification (NCBI taxonomy): domain Eukaryota; kingdom Metazoa; phylum Mollusca; class Bivalvia; order Unionida; family Unionidae; genus Megalonaias; species Megalonaias nervosa. Next base: position 15,620 of record JAECUM010015027.1, on the reverse strand, counting down.
AACATGTAATGCATGTATGTGATCACGATCACAGATTGATGTTTCTTCAGCCCTTGCGTAGCCTCTTCGGAGTCAGTTTATATTACGTGACCACACAGCTGGTTGTCCGTTCCTTCATCGCTATTTTTATTCCCAATACTCTTCACCGTATTTTAAATTTTATCAGGAAAACATTTGATGAAATCATCTATTGTTTCAGTTCCTTGTTTCACAATGCGAACGCCACGCGTCACGAATTAAATGATTAAACGAGGGTCTCGAATTAGGCATATATCTACTTTTAGTTCAAAGATATCTTGTCTCTTACCTTTTTATGCAGCCTTACGATTCAAGAGAACTTTCCTAGATCCAGTTCTGCAGCGTTTTCTAACTCAATAAATTGTTTCTGTTCTTCCCATTACTTTGCTTTGTTTAGCTGGTTTCTGAACGTTCTTTTCGTATTCTTTCGTTCTCTATTTTACATAGACTGTATATCCATTCGTCCTCTAAAGCTCGTTTTCATCTCATTTCTTTATGCAGCTCAGTTACATTAACAAATTTCCAGTAGGGTTTTGGATGGGATTGGAAGGTTTTCTTTGAGAGATTTTTTATCACTTGAATTGCGTATAACCGTCGCAACAGTATCAAAGGCGTATTGTATATCTGTAATGTCGTGTATGAGAAGTTTTAACGATTCTGATTGTTAAGAATATAACTTGTGTCCATCTTCAAATGGCTGGTCTGCAGAAGCTATTGTCCAGCTGATTGCATCTAGATAGTACGAAAATGTAGATTCTTGGAATATGTCCAAAACTATCAACGGTACTCTTGCAGGTAAGTGATCAGAGAGAGAGAGAGAGAGAGAGAGAGAGAGAGAGAGAGAGAGAGAGAGAGAGAGAGAGAGAGATGATGATGATGATGATGATGATGATAATAATCATCATCATCTTCAATGTTGGCACTACTGACTAAATCAATTTTTGAAGAGGGTACGATGAATTAATCGGCCAAGGACGAGTCTTGGCCATCTGATTATCAACTTGTCTATTCTGGCATTCTGGATAATGGTTTACTAGTGTCAAGAAAGGAATGCAACAATTAGCCTTTATCGTTTTTGCTTTTCGGAACCACTTCTTTTGACAGCTCCGTATTTTAGGTTACCGCAAGTAAACACAAGACCTTTTTTAACATACTCATCGAAAAGGCATTCCTCTGTTTCCATTGCTTACTATAATAGTCTCTAAAGAGGCACTCGTTGTAGAAAACCACACACAGAAAATGAATATTTTGCAAGCGCGTATATAAATTTGAACTGCAATAGTCTTGTCTTTTCCGACGGTTTGCATGATCGGCAGCGACTTTGGACAGAATGGCAATTCTTCGAAACCAGAGAGACGTTTTCTTTCCAACGGACGTTTCTAAATTCTAATATTCGGTCGCGCTAAAGCAGTAAAATTTACGTGTGCGCAATAGAAAAATGCAGTTTTTCTGGAGGTAGCCAATGCTCTTGTACTCCACTAATATCTTAAGCGTAAAATTCCATAAATAAATTACTTTCATCAAATAACGAGTACACATTCACAAAACTATCATTCACATTTTGCGTGTTTTTGCTTTTCTTGCTTCACATTTGTGTGGTTTATCAGTACGATTTCTAAGCCGAAGCTCGGAACATGAACTAAAATCATAACAAAGCACTCGACTTACGTACTTCTCATTTGTATTTAAAGTTGTTGTTGCAATTCAGTTTATATCTCTTCTTTTGCCAAATTAAACACAAACAGCAACACGTAAACAGTCAATCGATCTGAGCTAGAAATTGGTCAATTAAGTCGACAAGAAGAGTGCTTGGTGTCGCGAAATAACCGACTTCTAAAATGAAATACGACTCGTATTTCCAAACCCGTTGACCTTTCAAAGATATAAATGACATAGGAAGGAGCCATTTGAGAACATTCTTTTCAGCGAGAACCTATGTACTGTTACATAGAAATAAATATAGAAGTTTCAAAGTACCATGAATCGGATCAGCCTCTGCCTTTTCTGCCATGGTAAATGAAAACAAACGTCGGATGTATAAAGTCGGTTGATTTCCCAGTTTTTGGGGAAGCTAAAAATATAAAGCAAGACAAACAAAACAAACAATACAGTTTTTGCGCATCAAGGTAGTACACGGCCAACGAGTTGTTTCCTGAATGTATATGACCTGAATAGATTGTCAGTTAACATACTAAAGCTTAGAAATACATTGTTAACTGATTGTAGCTTGGTATTTTATAAAATGAATCAGTACTTTATTTTTTATATTCACTGTGACATAGTACTTCATCACGTCATCACGCCACGTAATAGGTTAGTTTTTATGTATTAATTTAAAGCACTTCCTCTGCTACACAACTTACATTTTTTCTTAACGAAAAAGTCGGAATGATTCCATTGTTACAACCTTCGGCTAAATTCTCGTACCGTTGATGTAAGAGAATGTATGGTAATGCGACAATGTCAAATATATGCATTGACTAAAATAGTTCGGAGACTCTTATTGTTTGACATATTTTTCTGGCCTTTGGGTATAGTTTTTTGTTCAAAAGTTGGCTGGTTTCGTATCACTTTAGCCTTCGAGGTAGCCCAAAGTTTTGAGCCATAACGGTGCTGCTGGAAGGATTGGTGGATACAACTCAATTCAACGAATTATATAGGTGATAGTAAAAAGACATTTGCTTTCAGTCCTTTCCTTTCAGATTGTTTTGTTGCAATAGGTCGAAGGGAAATGCTATATTTCTGTTTTAGGCATATCAGTAGTGAATGGGGACACTTTAGGGTCTATGGGACTTCCATGTTAAAAAAGAGTGCCGGCACTATAGGGTCTATGGGACTTTAACATGGGTGGGATACTCTAGGGTCAATGGGAATTTAACATAGGGAATGTATAGCGACAATGGATTCGACCTGTCTAGGGTCAATAGGAATTGGAGAGGGGTGACGTCACGATCCTGGACACTGGCAACAATGTTGCAAGTGGTTGACCTCAATCGGGCGGAACAGTGTGGCAAAGGGCTGACCTGAATACGCGCTACTCTAGGGACAAATAGAGACATAGATATAGAGACGTGGTTAGAGACAGGGTTAGAGATATAAACAGAGACACAGACATACATAGATTTATGAACATAAATCTTTCACACAAAAAAATCGACTAAAATTTATTTAGGCAATAGAGAATAGGCTTCTATTCCAGGCAATGGAGTGGCCCTGAAAAAGGCCTTTTAACTTTCTTCTATTTTCTCTCCTCTCTTCTTCTCATCCACCAACTTATCATCTTCTCCATCACATTTTTTCATCTTCTTCTTCTTCTTCTTCTTCTTCTTCTTCTTTTTCTCCTCCTTATCCTTTTCCTTTTTCTCCTCTTGTTTCCTCTTTTCGTTTTCTTCTTCTTTTCCAGTCTTATCATTCCATCTTCTCATCTGTTCTTTTTCCTCTTTGTCCTCCTTTACCTCTTTTTCCTCCTTGATTATGTCTCTAAATCGTTCCTTGGCCTTTTTTAAATTATTTATCTCCATTTTAACTCGGTGGGGGTGATAATAACCATCTTCCAATCTAACCAGCGTCTCTTCCACCATTCCCGGATCGTCCACCATCTCTTGCAACTTCATCATCTTCTCCATGTGCTTAGAAACCATTTTTGTTGTTCAATGTTGAATGGCGCGATTGATGAACACTCCGATTTATATCCCTAAAGCACGGACGTGAAGGAAAACATCCATCACATCAACTACCCAAACGATCCACAGTGATGAGAGTGCTAACCTAAAATAATTTTTATCCAAAACAACACACCACTACTAACAAAACCACTATACCTTCTATCAATACATAATTTAGAAGGAAAGTTTTTATTTTCAAAACACACCCTTACATACAATCACATCAGCAAAGGAGTTAGTGTTTATAGTCACACTACTTCACATTCACACAAAACAAACGCTCATGAGTGTAGGGACAAGGGGTTTGTAAAGGTAAAAAAGACACACACACACACACACACACACACAAACGTACGCGCGCACACATGCACACGCATACACACAAACACTCAAACACTTTTTTTTGTACAGGGATAAGGTTTTTGTTAAGGAAAAACAAACACACACATACACACACACAAACGTACGCGCGCACACATACACACAAAAGCACACATAAAAAATTTACGTGGGCTTCGTTAAGCTTTGCAAGTCTTGAAAGCATCTTCATAGGTTGACGCATTAACAATGGAAGGCCAGACTGGAGACCGCCTCGCGTTATATAGCTCAAGCGCGGACGCTATAAAAAACATCCCTACCGTTTTTGGGTAGGAACGCTATAGCTTATCTCATGTTGAGGGATAGAGAGGAGTCAAATAGCATGTATAGTGATAAAAAGTTTTTAAAACAAACCAGCGATACATTTTTTCAAAAGATCACATTTTTATTCAACCACCAATTAACCAACACATAAACAACAATTCATACCATATCAAATAACACATTTTTGACATGGTTGACAACATTGTGAAGTCAAGTTAGACTTCCACTGAAGGAGGTCATTTGGCCATTGATGTACACCACGTTTCCTAGCTAAAGACAAGAGATATCCATAATGGTCACAAAACCATCTATCTACTTTTTGATCGTTTCTAGAAGAGTCACGATCAAAATAAGTCACTAAATGTTCTAAGGGATATCCAGGACTGCGTTGATGGAGAAAATACATACAATATTTTCCATACACTTTGGAATCTGTGCCTTGTAATTTCACATTATTGAAGTGACTCGTCTGGGCATTTCTTCTCAAAAAGTCGATGATGTTTTCCAAATTTGGTAATCCATACGAATCAAAATACTCCACACAGGCATCGTGGGGAAAGTAGACGGCTACTCAGTGAGTTCCTGGGAGATGACTGTCGTCCGTGTTGATGACATAAACTTGATGTCTTTAGGTTTGCGACGAGGAAGTTCATCTTTAGCGCACACGACGGTATTCCAAGAAGCGGTGTACGAACTGTTTTTCAAAATGTAATAAAGTTCCCAGGTATCCATTTTTTTCTTGTTTCACAGGTGATAATAAGACATCAATACAATCCTGACTTTTTGCTTGAAAATCTCTGCCTAGCAAATCGTTCTTGGCTTTGTATCCATACTCTGTGGAAAGAGAGCTTCGATGCGACGGATCTCTAAAGCAGTCAATGGAAGGGAGGAATGGTCACGCAAAGCTTTATACCACTGATGCAACATTGCTTTTTCCGAGATGAGACCCCAAGCGTCACCCAGATACTCGTCCAATTTTTCTTCTTGACTCATCATCAGACATTTATCGTGCTGAATTTCAATGGGATGATCGTTTTGACATCCATAGCAATCGTTTTTGGACAATGCCGTAATAGTATCCGACAGGTGCATAGCAAAATAGGAAAATAAATGGTCGTCTTGTTCTGGCCATCTGGACATCACCATGTTCTCTTCGTCTTTGTCTTTTTCTGTGGGTTCCAAGATTTCCTCCTATTCCATTTCCAAAGAGTCTCCACCATTCAAAGAGGGATAAGAGTCTTCCATAACTTCTAATAGTCTAGAATGACTTCTTTCAATAGTTGATTTCTATCGTATTGTCGAATTCGGCATACAAGATGACGCTCACCTGAGCTCGGGTAGAACTGTAGGAAATTGAAGTTCCACACGAAGCTTACCGGAATTTATAGGGTGGAAATGTCCCTCGTCGCTGCCTTGGTCTGGGGTGAAATCAAAAGCCCACAAAACGTAACCTGCATAATCGTCGTACGAAATTCCGTGACTGCTGTTGGTCCCTAGCTGTTCGCTAGCGTCGTACAGGGGCAAGTACGACCTCAAGTAATAGTTCTTGTCAAAGTCAGGTTCGAAGGGTCTGGTACACAAAGTCTTGCCATCTCGACTGACATCAATCTTGGACACGTTGTAATGCTCAAACTCGAAAGGATTTTGATCGTGGGCTCCGTTGAGGGCTGCATTGCTAACGATGCCAATGATTAAACGTTTGGGTAACCGTCCTTGGAACAGATGATCTTCGATCTTGGATCGGAGTCTATCGGGAACGGTGAAGTTTTTTACTTGCACGCCTCGTATCGGATACTTGGCGGTCGTTCTGTTCAAAGTGTGACTGATGTCGTTTCCCACTTTATGTAACACTTCCACGCGTTGCATGTAGAGTCTGGCTTCTTCGATGACTGTTTTGTAATTGGCAGCATCAGTCATCAAATGGAAAGAGGTGCTGCTGAAATTCAGTCTTAGGCGGAATCCACTTCTTTCAGCAAATACTTCTCTTGTAACCACATGTCCAAATGAAAACGATTAATCAGTTCTAAACTCTGCCCATCCTTAATTTTGTTTCGTCGGTCGTTGAATCCCACATTGTGGTTTGGTTCTTTATCTGTAATCAAATCGGTGTCTTTGAATTTGCCTACCGTGTCAGGTTTCCATACCACGCAAGCATCCAGATGGGTGTTCTTGGGTTCTTTTCCGTACGTCAAGAGATTTTCAAGGTACGCTCGGTAAGGGTAAGTATCTATGCTGCTACTGACCAGTTTGTTATTCAAGTACAAATCCACTTCACTGAACAAGGAATGCATGAAATCGTTGACGGGAGCTACTTCCTCATTACCGTCTGTAGAATTTCCAGTCGGATCGAGAACTTTGACTTTCAGGTACAAGTAACTGCTATTCAGATCGATGTAACATTTGGCCTGTCCTTTTATTTCAAATTCGATAGGGGCTGAGGTTGGCAAAGAGGAGATGAGATGAAATTCTATCCATTGGAATTCTTGCATCGTCATCATATTGGGTGGCATTGCAAACAGATCCAGTTCCGACTTGGAACATTCGCTAGACTCTCGGTGCATCATTTTTTCTCTCTGTTTTTTAATAAACAAAAACGTCTTATTCTCGGACGATTTTTCTTTTCTTGGTCTTTCTAACTCTGAGTGTGTGAAGGCCTCTGGAGGGTTGTCTTCGTCGTCTCTTTCTGCCTTGTCCTTGCTGTGGCGTCAGGGAAGCAGGAGTGTCTGACTGGGCAGCGATCAGGGCATTTATAGAGGTTTCTCGTCGGTCCAAAATGTCTTTGCCAGTTTGAAGCAAGACATTTTTGCCTGCTCTCAAGAAGACTTCTTTGGGGTTTTGTTTGTCGATGATGACATTTTGGAGAAATTCTTTGCCTTGCGTCAAAGCGGCATATTTCAAAGCGTGCAGCCTTCGTGTCACCATCGGTTTCAAAACCGGGCCCACCGAACGAAACGCCGATTTCAGCATATCTCCTAAAACATGTCCTCGCTGTCGAGAGACTCCTCGGTACACTGGATACATGACTTACAAGTCGTTAGAGAATCGTTTTCAAAAATGGAGTTTCACTGTGACTTTTCCTTTGGTGAATGGAATATTTTGTCCCAGATCTCCTTTTACAGCAACGTTGAAAGTGTCGAAATACGACTTACTGACGGACAAATAACGAGGATGTACAAATTTGCGGTGAACGTGATAGTTGTTTCCACCTTCCTCATCATTGGTCGTGGCAGAATCCACTTTGAAAAGAATGACTCGCAGTAATGGTACGGATGTGTGTCAAACCACGTTGTACTCCACCACATAAGAGTACAAAAAGATCAAATTTTAATCCTTGGTGCAGTTCTACAGATAATCGAAAAAACTTCGCAAAAGTCAAGTTGTTGGCGATGGGCGGCATGTCGTTACCATTGACCATCTTGAGGTATCCGTCCAAAATGTCAAACAATTCAGGACAAAATGTAATGGACAACGTTTTGGCATCCGAAAACTTCAAAAGCAGGCGACGAGCCACTTTATGGTTCTCGATCGTGACAATTCGTTTCGTTTCGTCCAAGGCTTTGCCAAACAGCGCATTGAATTTGGCAGCAATTGTGTCCCCCAGATGTTCACCGCTAAAATAATAGCCTGCAGAAATTTTCATCAGATAGATGTACGGTGGAGTATCGGGGGACACTTGTCGTTTCATAGAGGCATCTACAGTATCGTTTTCATTCAAGTATTGTTGCACCTGGTCGTTCAGAACTTCGACCTCAAAAGTGTTTTGATTTTCAGTGATGTTTTTGATTTGTGTAGGGTGAATCATTTCGACCAAAGCCACTTCCCAATGGGCTTTGTGATCCAATTCGATGGCCTGAGGTAATTTGGCCGTGAAACAGCACAAAGTATTGTGGGGAAACACATCCATGGAACTGTCACTGGGTAAAGTTAAGTAAAATTGGTTATTCATAATTCCAGAGTTCTGCTGTCCGAAGGGTCACTGGATGTCAGAGGAGTGTGTAAAAGTTGTTTTTGTTATTGCGACTGTTGGGAGGGTGACTGACGTTGGTCGCAAGAATAACGTTGTTACCATTAGAGTATTTCAGGGAAGAACTGGGAAGAAGGTAACCGATGCAACTGCTCAGAAAATGGTCAACAATTGTTTGTCTCCTTGTTGCAAACTCAAATTGGTAATGGCAGTACCGACGACACAATATACCACAAAGATCTGGCAGATTTTGGCACACGTTCTGCACACCACACACACAAGGGTTGCTTTTGTAGATCTTGCAGTGAAGAACTCGGCGAGGGAGTGGTCTCTGTGGTGGTTGAGGCTGTGTTGAAGGGCATGGTAACTTTTTTATAGTCGATAACTTGCGAAGCGTCGATCCAAGAGTCAAAACTTTCCAATGTACTTTGACTTCTTTGGCACGACGTTTTCCCACTTTACGGATTCTTCGATCGAGAATGCTTACGATATCATACACTTCGTCTTCTTTTTTGGTCACGCGTTGTAACTCGGGCAAGTAGAACGTTCCTTTTAACACTTCCCCGTTCATATCTTCCAATTTATAGACGGTAGGATGACGGCCACGCACTCATCCAGTGACACGAAACAATTCGGTGGTCCAGTTGGGTAATTAACCTTTGTCGAAAGTGCATTTGGTTTTGCCAATGCGCACCGAATCTACCGTCATCAACACTCCACTTTTCTTGGGAACAGCCACAGTCGGGGACGTACCAAACTGGCGCTCAATGACGGCCACATCGTTGTCGGGAGTCACTTCTTGGGGTCCTATCCGATGCTTCGATGGTAAGATTGGTTGTACTGTTGTACCACGTGCGCTAAGACGTCGATATACTTGAGAGTGTGTTGAAGCGTAAAATATTTCCACAAGCGTTCTTTCAAGGTGCGTTGAAAATGTTCCACAATGCTGGCTGTGGTTTCTGGATTCTCGGTGATGGAAAAAAAAGAATGTCTCGTTTCTTTAATTCTTTTTGGAAAGCTTGGTTCAGAAATTCGGTGCCTTTGTCGGTTTGCCATCGAAGAGGGTGACGACCACTTTCTATCAACACCAGTTTTAGGACTCCCACTAACTCAGTGCTCGCCTTTGAAGTCAATGGCACGACCCAGGCAAATTTGGAAACGACGTCGATGATACAAAACAAATATTTGTAGCTACGATGATAGGTGGTCAAATGAGAGACATCAGTTAAATCGGCTTGCCATTGATGATCGATGCCCTCCACTTGGGTGCGATTTCTGGAAAATTTTCGTCGAGTGTGTTTGCGTAATGTGTACGTGGCTTGTTCTAGTAACCATCGTTGCACTTGAGGTAAACGGACACTTTCAGTCGGGTTTTGGCAGCATGATGCAATTTATGAAATCCTCCGTAACCTGCGGGATGGGGTGGATTGTAATAAATGCTGGCTAACATATTCTCCATCAGGACATTTTTTAAAAAATAAAAGTCACCCACTGTTCACGGATGCTACTCTTTTCTTCGTGTCGTATTTTCTTGGATTGTAATGCTTTGCCTGTCCGACAAGCAGTAGGTGTCGAGGAGGATGTCTGAACAAGGGGTAATCAGTTCTTGTTTAATTTCTGTCTTCACCTTCCTTTTTCCTTCTGACGAAGAAGGGATTGCCATTGTCTTTCTAATCCAACCAGTTCTGATGTTGGTGGTGTTAACTTGCGTACTTCTTTGGTGGAGTTTGAAACTCTTCTTCTCCTTTTTCTGTCTTGGTTCTTAAAATATTTCAGAGTCGGTCGAGCGGTTTCGTCTAAAGCTTTCTGGTGAAAGAGTTTAAGTCGCTGAAACACTTGACCGTACCGTTGCGATTTTTCCGTTTCTGGCAAATCGCTGCGATCCATCAACGATTGCACTTCGTGTTGTAACTGGGACATCTCGGTCAAATGAGGACTGGGAGGTAAATGCAGAGTACGTTCTTGACAACGATGGAATTCCATACATTGTTTATAAGGCACTAAAGTCAGTTTTCGTCCTTCCATTAGATTACAAAGGTCACGTCTGACATCTTTTCACCCCAGAGGTCCCTTTTATCTTCTTGGTCCTTTTTATCTTGGACCCATGGGTAAAACACCTCCCAGGAGGCCTCCCAGCATGGCTCACGCTATTCCTTTGATAAGGGGTTCCATCAGGGGTAAAAATCCTCCGAGTTGCACCAACATCTTTTTCTTTTGACGTATAGGTATTTTCTTTTGAACCGTTTAGCGAAGAACGTGTCGATGTTTGGGGAAGCGTTCTTTCTGGTGTTTAGACATAGGTATCGTTCCTCTCAAGACATTCAGGCAATATTCGCTCACGGTATCGATGACGTCTTTGGAGGTGGTTTGAATGAGTTGTTTTCGCATTGGTGGAGGAGCTTTTGACAGGACGGCAAGAGAGTGGTGGTGTGCACTTCTTTTAGGGGACATCCTTTTGGTTCAGGAGCAAATGATACACTGAAATCCATTGCTTGACATGCGACCTTTGATTTTATTTTTTGGGGATGTATTTTTGGATAAAGTTTGATAGACCAGAGTGTTTGAGGATATGTTCTACCATTCCAGCGCCAAAAAATCCTCCTCTTTGGTTGCTTCTCTTTTTCTTTGGACGATGGGGTCTTTCTGGGGTACAAGTCGATGTTTGGCTAAGCGTTTTTCGGATGCGGAGTCAAACGACGAGACTGTCCTTTTCTTTTTCCTTTTCCTCTTTGGACAGGCGAACGACGATGGTGGTGGTGTGCACTTCTTTTAGGTGGCATTTTTATTTGTTCCGGAGCACAAAGACACTGATACTCATCGTTTTCCCCAGGTCTTTTCTATAGTGGAATGCGTCGCCATTGATTGTCGGTCCGTCGTATCATTTTCATTACAGGCAGCACGCGTCGTGGAGAGGTTCGCAACGGACTAAATTGGGTCAGTTCTTGGTTGGATAAATCCAGTAAACTCTTTAACATGTCCGATCTCTCTTGGACTTTGAATTTGGGGGGAGAGTTCTTTGTTAGCAGCTGGCGCAGCAGCAAAGAGGTGGAGGGTGTCACCGCTGGAGGAGAAGTTCCTGGAAACACGGGTTTCCATTTTTTCATCAAATTAGGAAAGACGTGTGTCAAATTGGGTTTGGCTGGCATCACCAGCAGCGGAGAAGCGGAAGAACCTGAGGCTACTGGAGACGCGGTCACCGTCGTTGCAGGTCGTGGTTTGGGGATGTCAGGTTCCGTTCTGGCCGAAGTGCCTCTCTTGCGTATAGGACTTTTATCTTGGGTCTTTTCTGGGGGCTTTTCTTTTTCTGGGGCTGTGACCTGGTCTTGAGACCACTGCTCTTTTTCTTCTAGGTACGTTTGAGGCGGGGAGTGCCTTTTTCTTGGGGATGACTTTGGGAGCCTTGGGATCCCATTTTAAGAGGGAATGAATGATGACAACTCCTACAGAACCGCTACCTCCAGGTTTCAAAATGATTTGCTTTTTGGTTTGAGTGTCGATGCGGGGATCGGCCAGTTACGTCAAGGCTACTTTGTTTCTCTCAAAAAAGCGTTTGGTTTGATGTGGAATGTGAATGATGCCTTGCAGTAATTGACGTGCTGTCACCGTAAACCATCGTAAGACTTCTCTGAGACTGGCTTCTAAGACACGAGCACGTATTTGTGGATTTTTTCGCGACTGATGCCGTACAAGGCACGAATCAATTTGAAGGGAAGATGAGACTGGAGGGACGACATGTTGACGATGTGTGAGACAATCCAAACGTGTTGGAGGTTTTTAATAGATGAAACGGTGGACTTCACACTGTTATGATAAATGGAAAGTGTCAAGCGATCGTCTTTTTTGGCTTCACATTGCCGTTTCAGTGTGGTTAACAAAGAATCCCACACCCACGCCTCTCGAATGTGGTAGTAGTTTTCAGGGTTACTGGTGGTGGACTTTGCTTTGACGTAGACACTCTAGGTCTGGATTCTGGTTCACTCATGTCATCCTCGAAATCGCCGGCATGAATTTGAGCCAAGACTTCAGCTACTATGCGAGTCGATAGGCCACGTTTTTGTCTCTTACTTTCTTCTCCTTTCTTCACGAAATGATGCGATCGTTTCATCTTGATTGCAAAAAGTCAAATGACTACATTTTAAACGTCATGGTCCCTTATAAATCAATGTAAGGCCAGTGTCTTTCTATATAAAGAGCCAGTGTCTTCCTTCAAAGTATTCATTTCACTCTCAATCCTACCAGAAAGATGGAAGAGCCAACACAGATTGAAATTCTGATCAGAGCTTTGCGAGGTGTCATACGAAGGTTCTCTTCAGAGAAGCCAACAGACAACTCCCTCTTCTTTCGAGATAAACGTCAAGATGCTTGCTATATCTGTCAGAAGAAATGGCATTGGTCTTCTGAATGTCCACAACGTCAAAGCAAGACAGGCATTAAAAGAGGAAGAATTCAAGATACCTCTTATCATTGTAAAGAGAAAGGACATTGGTCTTCAGACTGCCCTAAGAAACAACAGGAGCAGCAGAAGAGGGGTTCCAAACAGGAAGAAGAGGTACACTCCGAAAAGGAAGAACCCCGACACGTCCAGAAAGAAGACGAGAAGAATGTGAAGAAGAAGCGGAAAAATCTGTGAGAGTGAAAAAATTAAAAAAAGGAGAGAGTGAAAACACAAAGAAGAAAAATGAACTTTTTAAAGTGAAATTGGATTGTAAATTTGTACCAGAGAATATACCAGAAAGATAAACGTAAGTGTCTCTTGACTTTGATTTTTATAATAAGGACCTACACTCACGCACGTCCATCATGGGGGAAAAAATGAATTTTGAGTTTTAATTGATTTTTTTTAGCAAACATTGAGTAGTCTCTTTCCGAGAGAGATGGGTGGCCCTGAAATGAACCGTTGGTTTTTTTTTTTTTTTTTTTAAAAAAAAAAAACAACAACTCAGGAAAGGGAAGTAATGAACTTTAACTGCCTTATCCCTTTGCCACGGCCAAGGTCTACTTCTGGACCTGCTAATGTCGATGATTTGGAAGAGATCACTAGTGTTGGTATCTCAGGCGTAGTAGGCGTGTGGACGGGGTTAGAATGTTTGTCTCGGAAAGGTCTTTTTCTCTCGGTTTGTATTAAAGACGTCTGATACATTTCTTTCAGACTCCTTAACTCTGTCAAAATGTCTAAGAGTACCGTCACCGTTTGACTTTCACCGTCCTCCTTCTCTCCTAGACCTTGTTTCTTCTCTGCTTCTTCTTCCTGTCGTTTTCTTCTTGTCTCTTCTTCTCGCAGTTGCTGTTGAATGAAAAACGCTTGTTCTGCTTCTTTCTGCTTTTGCAAAAATTTCTCCAATTCTTCTTTCTGTCTCTGTTTAAAATTCTCGACGTACGGTAAGGAAGGAGAAAGTGGTGAAGGTGCTGGTACCGGTACAAATTCTGGTGAATAAGAGAAAATCAACTAAATCCCGATTAAAATCGCTCTCTTCTGGAAGTAGGACTGCGTTTGCTTTGGTAGTACTGCTATGCCATCACTTCTCGTCTCCACGCCCGGTGCATCCTAATTCATCATCTTCTAAGTTTCCGTCATGTTCTAACTTTGTCGCATTGATTCACTGCGCAAAGACGCTAGCGCACCTATATAAGGAATGTGACGTCACATGCAGCTTTCTTCGGATTGGAAGACACACTCCACACTATGACTGAATTTTGTAACGCGTGTTAGGATTGGTGAAAGAACTCAGTCCGTTTCGATCCGCTCTTCCACTATAAATAACCGCGGTTCAGCTCTTTCAATTCACCTGTTCTCGTCACAAGATGTGGACTAACGTAGAATCGTCTACCCTCCTATCGTCGATGCTTGTTCTACCAGGACTATCCCACGTATGTCAAATCACCATGGGCAATTACCCAGATCACAGAGACAGCCCTTTGCAAACGAAGAATCTATGTGGAGAGGCAAAGCTGTCTGAAGAGAGTCTTAATCTACGGCCCAGAGGTCAGACGAAGTTTGAGAAAGAGAAGATGATCCGTGAGATGCCCTCTATGTTAACTGAACTGTGTTAACAAAAAACCCCAAATGCCCTTTTCAGGGCCACTCCATTGCCTCGAAAAGATGTCTATTCTATATTGCCTAAAAAATTTTTAGTCGATTTTTTGTTTGATTTATGTTCATAAATCTATGTACATCTATGTCTATGTCTATGTCTCCAACACTGTCTCTAACCAAGTCTCTATGTCTACGTCTCTATTTGCGCGTATTCAGGTCAACCCCTTGCCACACTGTTCCGCCCGATTGAGGTCAGCAACTCGCAACATTGTTGCCAGTGTCCAGTACCGTGACGTCACCCCTCTCCAATTCCTATTGATCCTAGACAGGCCCATATCCATTGTCGCTATACATTCCCTATGTTAAATTCCCCTTGACCCTAGAGTAGCCCACCCATGTTAAAGTCCCATAGACCCTATAGTGCAGGGACTCTTTTTTAACATGGAAGTCCCATAGACCCTAAAGTGCCCCTATTCATTGCTCATATCGTATTAAATATTAAATAAATATATAAATAAATGCCAAAATCTGTATGCATATTTTTATTATTCTATAACTATTTGGCTCAGATTAACAAAAATCTCGGCTGAAAATTCATATATTTGGATTTCCTTCTGTCTCTCTTTTTCTCTCATTCATTCAATCGTAAAATCACATTCGATTAGGCATAAAAGGGCTCCACAAATTCCTGCATGAAAGATACATTATTCTACCAGAGGTGACAGACAGTTCATGGTCTCATAAAATAAATCTTTCATCGCACTTGATATATGCAAGTAACTGTTTTGATGTAGCCATGTCAATCCATAATGTCGCTGGTGATTCTAATGGAATTACGTGCCTAACGACACAATGTTGAGGCAGTAACCTCTTTTATGTTATGATCACATAGGTATAGCAACCTTACATTAAGATACACCTTTACAACTGAGTCTGCATTTTTCACTTCAGGAGTCCTGATTGTGTTTGTAAAAACACTTATTCGAACTTGAAGCGAACCCAACATAACGGAACTCGTACGAACAGCGCAGATTTTCCCCCAAAGGAAAGTGTCAATATCTATATTTTGCTTTAAAACGAGCATCGACCGGATAACTGCGTTCATGTACATAATGTACTCTGTACCATCTCAGCTCAGTGACTATGCTATTTTGCGATTTGCAATACAATTCTGGATATTATCCCTATGCCTTGGCAACTGGGCGGAGACGTATGTATGCAAGAGTCTTTCAAATAGATCTTGATTGTAACTTAATGTCTTGACTGTAATTTAAGCTAATTTTTGGAAAAAACAAAC